>OZ023321.1:14732049-15022929 GCA_964007375.1 Ophion obscuratus | reverse complement strand
CAACTTATTCTTAGTATCATCAACTATCGTGTGAACCACAGAAACAAAAGTTTCAATGAAACAAAAAAATAAAAAAAATAAAATACCGACAGAAATTTGAGTAAAAATATGTTAAGTTTCGAATTTTTATTATAATAATTCTTTTAAATAATATTGTTGGTTTACACTGAAAATACATTCATTGTGCAATAATTAATATGTTCATTTTTTTCAGACACCCACATTGATGCCGAGCACTTTCGCCATCAACGCGCGCGCAAAAAAAAACATTGCTTTATTATGTTACATCTCCGTCATTTGTTAATGTTTCTGATTTTTTTTACATATACTTAACCATGTGCATGAGTGATCTGTAAAAAAAAAGGTTGGCAATATGCGTCATTTTTTTTAACCGCGTCTAGAAAAGTACCTTCGAAAAACGGCGAAATCGCGTATATAAGGCCTCAAGCCCTAGCAACCTATGGCGCCGTTAATGAACATATCAGTCGTCTTGCCACTGCAACAACGTGCTCGTTATTAACAGGCACACACCTAACCATTAGCAAATAATCCCCCCATCGAAGAAGCTAACGCCAAAATCATAACAAAATATAACCCAACGTAAGTCAAAGTTATGACGAAATAATAATAATAACTAAAACAAATATTATAACACCGTATAACGCGAAAAAAAGGGGTGAGAATATAATAGCGAAAATAATAGAAAATTATAGCACAAACAATACGTAGAAATAAAAAACGAGATATGAAATCCAAGATATCATGCGGTCACTACCGGTCCCCGATTTAACAATATCACAACAAGAGAGAAGGAACATATATTGCGATGCAATTTCAGTTTGAAACGAATGAGTATAGGGAAAGAGAGCGTGAGAGAGAGGGAGAGAGTCCAACTTGAAAAAAATCGCGTCCTATACGCGTCGACCTGGCCGCAACAGCCGCGAGTCCTTTTTTTTTTTTGTTTCTCGTTGATACGACTTTAATGATCGAGTTTGCCGCGCGCGTGTTGCGTAAACTCCTTCCGTTTTCACGTGTATACACGCGCCGCGTATATACCCGGATGGTTACGTGACGTTTGGCCGCCGGAAGCGAGCGAACAGTTGCGCTTCCCGGACACGGGGAACGATCGGCCGCGCATTGTCGCCGGTTAGAGCGAGAGAGAAAAGAACGGGTGAGCGGGTTGCCTGCGACTCTGGAATACGAAGACGCGTCGTTATCGTAAACTCCACCGGTTGTGACGCGCGAAAGTCGAAACAGCCGGGATTACGAAGGAGCCGCGACACAAGGGGTCCCCGTTCGCGTACGCGACAACGCCGAGACAAATCGCGCGCCGTCGGCGAAAACCGTCGAGACGCGCTCTCCACGCAAACTCGGGTGCGTTTGGACCGATGGCCAACGAAAACTACACTCGATCCGTATCGCGCGTGCATTCAAAAGTTACTCGCGGTTCTCGACGATCTACCTGCGTGATTATTCATTCTCTCTTTCTTCATTCTGCTTCTTTTGATTATAATTTCTCGTATCCTCTTAATTTTAGTCTTTCAATTTTAAGTCTTCGCCTCTCGTACTTATCTTCTGCACTTACTTCTAATTGTCCTTAAAGTTAATTTTAAGAAATTTAGTTTTAAGAACCCGATTATTTAATTATTGTATTCCTGAAAGAATTATTCAGGAATACAGTTTTTCTCTCTCTCCTCTCTCTCTCTCTCTCTCTCTCTCTCTCTCTCTGGAACTCACTGCCAGCTTGCCTCAAACAACTCTCTACACTGGATGCTTTAAAGACCGGACTACGTAACTCCCTAATGGCCAACATGCACTAGTCATGTGAGGTCCTCATCAGCCCTTATAATAGTCAAAAACAATTCAAGAACTGACATGTAATTGTACATTGAGCACGAAATCTCTCTCTCTCTCTCTCTCTCTCTCTCTCTCTCTCTCTCTCTCTCTCTCTCTCTCTCTCTCAGAGAAAATTATTTTTCAATTTTCTTCCGTTTCAACACTTTTTTCGGTTGTTACTCACTATCATTATTATAAGTACTATTGGCGTTACATTAGAATTGTAGTGTTATTTCATTTTTCATATTTATACTGTTACTTCTGCGTTGTAACTCAAACTTCACGGTACTCTTAGGGAACTTCGGTTCCAGAGTACGGAATACACGCGTCTCTCTCTCTCTCTCCATCCATCGTTCAACTTTTCCGATGTGTAATGTATAATACCACTGTTATCTCTCGCTTAGACTCAATGAGCCTACCATTATTTTTGGCCCCATACCTTGTTAGGACATACTAAAGAATTCAAATTCCAAATCAAATCTCTCTCTCTCTTTCTCTCTCCCTTTCTCGCCGTTTCAACGGCTCAAAGAACTTGGACGAGGGGCGGGGTCGTTATCGGCACTTACGTGTATCCACCTCGTCGTCGCTGTCGCTCAACTACCGTCGCACTCGTAACTTTTCCTCCGTCGCGTCTACACTCGCGCACCTCATAACTGAACCACGACACTCCAACCGTTCCGCCTTCCCATTTTCCTCTCCTTCGGCCAAGCTTTTCTGCAAACCAACATAAACAATGACTTCCTTTGGAAGGAGGATGAAGGAGGAGGTGGAAGGGACTTTCGCGGCGTTGTCGCATTCGCATCTTTTATCGGCAAAGTTTCTCCTCGAAGGCTCGCTTTTCCTCGGTAACCCCCCACCCCCCGCCAGGAGAACGAAAAACAAGATCCTTGAAAGGGTTGCGAGTAAACGCTCGGCCGAAAGTTGGATCGTTCGAAGGTTTGCGCGCGTGCTGTCATTCGCGTGCATCAGCAGCAGCAGCAGCGACGTCCGCGCGCTGCGAAGGAAGGTCAGTGGCTCGAGAGCCCGTATGCCCGCCCCCGCTCAACGTGCGCGGCTCTCGTGCATCAGCGACACGACTTGTTTACCGCGTTTTCACGCCTGAGAGAAAGACAGAGAGAGAGAGATACTCGAATCCGTTTCTCGCTTTCTCGCCGGTTCGCGAAATCGCGCTCGTACTTCCTCTCGGGCGCGGGGCCCGTGTGCATGAAAGCAACAAATAATTCGAACAAACGAATAGCTCGATCTCCTCGGCGCTGAAAACTCGTCATTCGAGAGAAAGAGAGAGAGAGAGAGAGAGAGAGAGAGAGAGAGAGAGAGAGAGAGAGAGAGAGAGAGAGAGAGAGACGTTTGTTTCGATGCTAACCGGTCGCAGGAGCAGCAACTCTTTATCCCCGGTACGTCAACGAATTCGTCGAACGGCATGGTCTCGAACGGTCTCGCGGTTCCCGTAATCGCCGCTCGCGACGAGCGCGTCGCCACCCTCGCGCAAAGTCCAGGCCGATATCCCCCCACTCCCTCGCCGGTAAATGTACGCAAGGGCTTCGAGCGCCCACCAGAAGAATAATATTCTTTCGAACATTTACGCTCCTCTCGCGCGCGCCTTTTATTATTCGTCTCTCTCTCTGTCTCTCGTTCTCTCTCTCTTGATTCGAGTGCACGAGATGCGCGCGCAACTCGCGATCCGAAAGAGACGGAGAGAACCCAAGTTGCCCTCGCTACTTTTCACTCGTCTCCTCGCGACTCTCTTTCCGTATACGCGTCGCGTTGAATATCTCTCGGAGGATCGCGCCGCTTCACTTTTTTGCCTCTCTCCAGCCTTCTGACTTCTATATATTGCCAATTTTTCATCGTTGCAACGCAACTAGATCCACCATAGCGTTTATCGGAAAAAAAGCATCCAAGGCCCGCCCCGTACGCCTACCGTGTGGTCCACCGGGAACACGCAAGAAGAAAAAGGCAAAACCTAGGTGCAAGACTCGTTTTAGGCTTTACACGAGAAACGAGAGAGTTCGGTGACAGAGTTTCGCGGAGATAGTCGCGTTCGAGGCATCTCGGAGAGTATGGAAAACGGTGAGAAACGGGCTACCCCCCCCCCCCCGCTCTCGCGTGCAAAACTCCGAGCCTCGTCCCGGGTTTGAGTAACGGGAGCCGGAGCGAGGGAGAGAGTCGTACGATTAATGGCCGCTCTTTTTGAGGAGTATGCGAAAAGAGTCGCCTTGCCCGAAGAGTATACGAAATACACGAGGCAAGCGAAAAGCGTTTTGAAAAATTATTTTTCTTTTCTTTTTCTCTTCATTTTTATCATTATCGAAAGATTTTTTTTGCAAGCTGAGGTTACAAGTCTCTAATAGAAATACGTAAAAACGTTTGCGTGATTTTTCATATAGTCTAAATAAGCGGAAATAAATATTCGTTGCATTCCGACGATGCAAGAGCTTCAACGTCATGAAAAGCGATACGGGCGGCTCGCCCTCGCCCATCGCGCTTTCTCCTTTCCGAGATTGGCATAGAGAGGAAAGGGGAAGGCTTGAATTTGCGTCGGCACCTACGTGTACTACTTTGAATAATTAGTCAAATTGGCGCAGGGGTCAAAAATTCGCTCTCGTTTGTCACGTACGAAGTAAAGACTTTAACTCTGCGCGGTTTTGTCGTCGATCTCGCAGGCGAGATTCGCCGTCGCGAGAAGAAACGTTTCGTCGTGAACGATCGGCTCTTCCTGTACGAGTTTGGTTTGCCAGGTGGATGAGGGGGAAAAAACCTGCGGGGAGGGAGAGGTGCGAGCCCCGAATAACTGGGTTACGCGTCTCTCGATTTCGGGCGCCGCATCTTCGATCACACGGACCTTGTATCCGGACGTTGCTTTTTTACATTCCCGAAGTCTCGCGCGATGCCAATAATGAGAAACAACGGAGAGTCATTTATTTCCTTCGCTTCGCGTTTTTCTCGCGAGAGAGAGAGAGAGAGAGAGAGAGAGAGAGAGAGAGAGAGAGAGAGAAAGAGAGAGATGAGCGTTTCCAGTAGCGGATGCACGAAAAAAAACGAACGAAAAAAAAATTCGTCACACGCCTCGACGATAATACTCTTCTCCTACTATACGTGCCCTTTTTATGCTTGAAATGCAAAGACCACCGATTCGTCGGAAATTTGCCTTCGTGGCCGTAAGGAGACTCTTCAAATTCTTGTAAAATCATCGATTTGCAGGCGTAACGTTTAAACAATCTCAAAAGAGACATATACCGTTCGCGACTCCATTCGAAAGTGTGCGCGCGATAAAACGAAATTTGCACTTTGATCCAGGGGGGGGGGGGATGGAGGAGGATACGCTGCCGGATTCGAGCCCGTCGGGCGCTCGCCGCGAATATTCGCGATTACGTACCACTCTTGTTCGCCCAACGCTCGTTATCGTTATTATTGTCATTACTGTTATTATTATAATGGTTATTATTGTTACGTACGATCGACGTTATCCACTCTCGTCGTTCAGTCCTTTATCCTTGGAAATATCTCCCGTAGAAACTCACTGGTATCTCGCCAAATTCATTCCGTATTCTTATGAAAAAGAAGAAAAAAAAAACGTCGCGCTTTTATACGGGCGTTTCATTCGCGCACCCACGAGCCATTTTCTTTCTTTTTTCTTTTTTATCGACGAAATTTTTTTTCGGCATTAACGAACACGAAACACTCTTTTTCTGCAAAAATTGCACATTTCCATTTGACGCGTTTGGCCGCTCGCGCCTTCCGAGCGAGCAAAAGAAGGTTGAGCAAGCTCCACGAGCGCGCGCTCGGCACGCTAGGAAGAACGTTGCGAAAGGTTTTCGCCTGCCGCGGCACAGGCGACGCCAGCAAACGTGCGGAAAACAAAATACGTTCTCTCTCTCTCTCTTCTCCGCCGCCGTTATCAACGGAAAGCTGGAATTATCGGGAAATGGAGAACAAAATTTGGGGAGAGAAAAGAAAGGGCGTTTGGGCAAGTTGCGAAAGAGCGTTGAAGAAACGCGCACCGTCACTCGTGGTGAGCAACCTTCTTGAAATTACCAAGAGACTCGACGAGTACATCCGTGTATTATATTCCGATCGTAACGATGCCCGAAAGAAAATCACTCGCGCACACGGTCGAGCGTACAGCACTCCCCCCCCCCCCGCCTCTCCGGGGTCGAGAGAAAAGAAGAACGGATAATCCGAGAGAGAGAGAGAGAGAGAGAGAGAGAGAGAGAGAGAGAGAGAGAGAGAGAGAGCACCGTTGTCGCGCGCAATTCCACGCCGATATTTGTCGGCTTGATTTATGAAAACTAACCGTTTCGAGGTAATCGCGGATACGCGAGACGTTCTCGTGGTCGCGCGATAATTTCTCTCTCGTTATCACCGTTCGTCACTCGCGACATTTTTCCCCGAGACCCGAACGATTCACGGAGAGAGAGCAGAGAGAAAATAAAGACCATCCGGCAGCTCTCCGTGAGACTTTTCGACGCGATATCCGTGCATCGAACGTTTACCCACGTTTTATTTTTTCTTTTCTTTTTTTGTCGCGTGGGTGTACGTACGCCCGAGTACACGCAACACTGAGAATGTTGAAGAGCGACGATGAGAAAGGACGATGGGAGGGGTCGAAAAATACGCGACGATGGGACAAAATGGAACGTTACGAGCGTTTAAAGAATCCAGGAATAGACGACGATGTACGGACCAAACTAACCGTTCAAACGAACAAACGAAAAAAAAGGCGACTTTTCGTCGTGCAGTTGCTTCTGCCTCGCGATTCACACTATCGTTTTTTTGCCTCTTTTTCTTCTTCTTCCTTTTTTATCCGTCCCGAGCGCGTTTCTTGGAAATTTTAACCACTTTTGTGCGTTTCGACTTTTTACCGAGGTTTCACGAAGCAGCAGCACCAGCAGCACCACCACCACCACCAGGAACGAGCGTCAGCTCGCAAACTCTCGTCACGTTGGAACGAAATATGTAATCATTTGAGGGGGCGGCGCAAGGGGCAAGGGGGGTCGGGCGAAAAAAGAGGACGAGAGTCGTTCGCTTACCGGAGGAATTGTAAAAAGTAGCCGCAATTTTTTTTGTTTTTTTTTTCGTTTGCACCAAGAAAACGGTAAAAATGCCGCGAGTTTATCGCGTAGCAGTAGTCCGAGGCCACGAACACGACGCAACGACGTTTCTTCCTCTCTTTGTTGCCCTCCTTCTTCCTCGAAAAATCACAATTTTTTTTTCACGAGATCCGTGATCTCTCGCGAGGCTTACTATTTCGCGCACTCGACACCCCCGTACTCAGCAGCGTCAAAAAAAAAAAAAGAAAAAAGAAAAAACTGTTAAAAAGTCTTGCAGAAGAGAGACGGTGGCGGTCACATACGCGCGCACAGCCAGCCACCGCGGCAA
The DNA here is from genome assembly GCA_964007375.1 of Ophion obscuratus. Lineage (NCBI taxonomy): Eukaryota > Metazoa > Arthropoda > Insecta > Hymenoptera > Ichneumonidae > Ophion > Ophion obscuratus. The sequence goes on along the minus strand of OZ023321.1, from coordinate 15,015,714 downwards.
ACTCTCGCGCACACCCGCGTATTCCACACGTACACGGCTGGCGGGCGGGCGCGCGAGCGCACACGCATACACTCTCTCCACGGATAGAGGGAGCAGCGCGCGGGCGCACGCGTACACACACGTGAAAATTCTAACACACAACGAAACGAGGACACTCGCCGGAGAACGACGACCAAGAGACGGATGTACACACACACACACAGACACGCGCGTACCACCACACCGTCGTGGTTTCTCGTCGCACGCACCTATATCCGACCGTGTCTATGCGCTCCTCTCTGCGCTCTTGGTACGACACGCGTTTCGTCTCTCCACAGGTACGCGAGCGAGCGAGCGCGCGCGCGCGCACGTTCCTCTGCGTACGCGTGTGGGAGCGCGCGTGAGGGAAAAGGACAGCGGGTTCGAGCGCGCGCGCGCGCGCGCCCGCGCGCGATCTCTCTTGGCTCCTCGGCGAAGCAGTAGAGGCGAAGCCAGTGGAGCACGCAGAAAGAGAGACAATTTGCTACAGCGGTATACGCGTGTGTTTGCGTCGGTGAGGTGCGCGGGAGGTTTCGACGGCTATTTGCGACGAGAGGGGCAAACTTTTGTGTACGTGTTCCATACGCGTATATTCCAGTGAACGATGCCGACGATGGCCAACCGAGAGACACTGTGACGACGATAATGTTCCCGAATTCGTGTACGCCGGTCAATTTTACAGGGCCGCCAGATTAACGCGACGCGGGCCTCTCGTTGTTACGAGTGAGAAAAAAAATAAATAGCGAGCAACGGGGCCTGAACGACGGAGAGGAAGATCGAAACACACACACACCGTGTGGACGAGAAAGAGCAGCGCGCGGACGAACGACTTGGCCGGGGTAGCGCGACGACAGAGGTTAAGGGGTGAGGAGGGGGGGGGGCAGCAACGCGAAGAACGAGAAAGAGCGCGAGAGAGCCGCCGTCGACACAACAGCGGCGGCGAGGAATCGAGTTGGCTCGGTGGTGGGAGCGACGAGCGTCAGCGGCGAGGAGGGAGTTGCGGCAGGACAGGGACGAAGCATCTACACTCCGCACCCCGGTCTTTCGATAATTTATCTCCGTGGAGACTCTTCTCGACTGCCGAATTACCCATACATACGCGTCGAATCACACGGAGCTCATCTAATTGCGCGTGACGACCACTTTTTGCGAGCGATGGAATTTGGCCGAAAAAAGAAAATGAAAAAAAAAAATATTCGCTCTTATAGGTGGAACGAAGAGGATGAAGAATCGATGAGAGCGGCCACTCCGAGATACAAAAATAGTCCACGGTATACGCGAGATTCAAAATATACAAGACACATTTTTGTTTTTTCGACGAGTCTTGGACCAACAAACTTGTAGGTTTTGTTTCCTCGCTGGAATATTCGACGAGTAGCTGATTATTATCCCGACGCCTCTTCGATCTCCCTGACTAATCGTCTCGGCTCTGTTTTCTTTTCTTTATCATTATTGTTGGGGCTTAGAAGAGCAGGCGGCGCGATTGCCTCGTATCGTTGGAAAATTCGCCAAGTTAGGTGTGTACGCTCGGAAGAGCGACCACAACCAGCGGTCTTGAACGACCAGAGCTACTCCCGACTTAAAGGGGATGTAGCGCGCGACGCGAGACGAGTCTCGGCGAGGCCCTTGGCGAACGTCCCCAACGACTCTTTCCTACGCTCATTCATAATTATTCCTCGCGAGAAAAATTGCAAACAGATGGATACGTCGCGGATAACGCGCGCGCGTGTGTCTTCGAGCCAAAATAACCTCGTACGACCTCGAAATTCGCCGCGAGTTCACGTATCCGAGCGAAATTCGCGCTAATTTCCGATCTAACAAGTGTGGCGGCCCATCGTGTAATAAAGAAAAAAAAACAAGGCGCACAGTCTATTCGCCTACGGTCGAATTTTTCTCTTCCCACCGATCTATCGCATTATTCTCCTTTTCTCTCTCTCTATATACATATATACTATTCGAGCAACGTACGGGGGGTGGGGGGATCGCGGCAGTTTTCTCGAAGACGCGAAAAGCTACGGATGTACCCAGCCGGACGTACGTACACAACTTGATCGATCGGTCGCTGCCGTGTCGCGTTGATGGCGCGCGCGGCTACCGCGGCCCGTGTGCTCGATATAAACTCGCTAAAGAGGATATACCAAGGCGCCGTATCGTTCCTCCACACTCGTCCAACTTTCCACGTCCCTCTGTTCTCATTGAATTCCCCAAAGCCGAATAAAATCTTTACATTTTTCCATTCTATCGTTACGCCCATCATCCATCCCGTCGATTATATATATTTTTTTCGTCTCACGTTTGCTGCTTCGAATATCGAAACTGCGTCGTCGAAGCAAGATTAACGATACAACGGCACGCGGCAATATCCTCGACGCGTCTTTACGGGCGGCGATCGCTCAACGGAACTTACGAGTAGCCAAGTTTGCGAAAAAAATTGCAAGCCCCCCCCTCTGGTGAGAGGGTACGGCACTGGAAGTACGGTCGTCGCGAGGTTGGGTGGTGCTTCTCGCGCCGGCGAGGGATACTACGATCGCGACGCCGTCGCGCTTATCCCAAAGAACGTGTGTGCGTATGCGTGTGGTTGTGTGTGTGTGTGTGTGTGTGTGTGCACGGTGGGGTCGTCGCCGCCGTGCGGAGAGAGAGAGCCGTGTGTGTACGATGTTGCGAGGCGCGAGACAAGAACAGAGCGGGGCTGAGATTCGACAACGTTGCGGATTCTCTCGCGACAGCCGGCAACCCTGTACACTCTACGGCTATAGCTCTCGAGCGCTGTGGCTCTCGCGGAAAGGCTCCACTGCTCGGCCAGCAGCATTCACACACACACATACAGGCGCAACCGCGCGTGAGCACTCCCGAGAGCTCCGGTGAACGGATAGAAGGAAAGAATCCCGTTCTTACCGCGAAGCGAGATGCGAGTTGCCCGTCGAAGAGGAACGAGCGAGGCGACCGATTCCTCGAGAGAGAGAGACAGAGAGAGAGAGAGAGAGAGAGAGAGAGAGAACGATTCGTACGATTCAAAAGAATCTCAACTTTTTTCATCATCGATGAGTTAAAAAAAAAAAATCAAGCATCACGGGCGCTGCTGCTAGACTCGTGGAAAATCTGTTTCAACTTACACACTCGCTATCGGTCTCGAGTTCAAGAGCGTCCAAAAAATGTCATTTCGTGACGAAAAAAATAAAAAATGGTCGACAATGAGCGAGAAATTGGGTCATCGTTGTAACAATGATAACAATGCAAGGTATAGGATAGAAAGCTTCGCCTCGATTCGATGTATAGAAGATAGAAATATAGCGAAACGCATATGAGTCGAGCTTGATTCTGTTTTGCGATACATAACGATATATATATATAGTGCGATCGCAAATAGCTACGGTTGCGCGCACACTGGCGGAGCTACCTGTGCACACACCCACCACATATTCGATCGCGAGAGCGCGCTCCTTCGCTGATCTGGATCTTGCACGAAATGGAGATTAGACTGTAGAGTTTTGCAGCAGGTACGCGCGATCGAGTCAAAGGCCACGCTATAATCCTAGTCCATAGTTCGTCATGCTCACTCTTTTGTACAGATGCGCACGCGCGCGCGCGCCCCTCTATGTGTACGTACGTGTTTACCTGTAAACGGGTGTAGTGTGTTTGGAGAGATGCGAGAGAGCCGCGATGACTCGCGAATCGCGGGTATAACCCTTTGCAACGAACCATGGCTCAAACGCGGCGAGACGGTCAAACGAAATATTCGAAATTTCAGTCCCTCGACGTTCCTACCTATTTTTTGAGGGATTGCACCACAGCTTGGACTGTCGGAGCTTTTTCTATTATTGGTATTATTTCGATATCGACAAGGTGTCGTATCGGAATACCGGTGTTTCGATATTTCACGATGTTCATGGTAAACGTTTATTAAAAACGCTGGAAGTTAAATGTGAAGGAGGGAGTTGTAAAAGGTGTCTTGGAATGACCGGACATTTTGAATTACGCGCCATTTTTTTTCGCGGCGGAAATGGAGTACTAATTTTTGACAATTGGTATCGGGAAGCATTGAGGTTTAGTCATGGAGAATTACATGATCGAGCAACGCATAGAAATTGTGAAAATTTGCTACAAAAAATAAACGTAAAAAAACCTTAATAAAAAAGCATTTATTTGAAAGATACTTTACTAAAAAGTTAACAAATCTTCAGTAAAATTGAAGGTGAAAAACAGTTTAAGCACAAAAAGTCCCTTCCTTGGTCAATCGTCATAGGTGCACGTACTTAAGGCGGGATATACATTCACAACGATAAAACAAATCGATCTCTCTTTTTTTTTCTTTAAGAGGTTAGGCCACATTAACGGGTATAAAATCATGTGCGAATTTAACAATTTTTTTCGTATGAAAAAGTGATTCACTCGTAAAATTAATTACACATCTATTTAGTAAGAATATCAAGGTGTTACACTGAGAAAGAAAACCAATTGAATCAAAAAAATATATTGGGTGATCCAAATAAATGTGCTGCTGCGGAGTGCCACCGATATATGAGATTGTTTCAATACTATAAAACATTGGAAAATGTGATTGATTCAAATAGCATATTACTTTATTTGAAAAAGCTCTTCTGTTCTCTGAATATCTACATTATCCTTCGAATAAAATTATATTCTATTGAAATCATTCTATATACGATCCGTAGATGTATTGGATGAAATAATTATGCGGTTGCTACAAACATTTTTTATTTCGTATAAAAATATAATCCATAGAATCAATTATTTCTTTACTACTATACATCGAAACGAATATGCCATGGGACGTAAGTTTTACAATTTGTTTTAAATCCTAAATAAAACGTGAGCATTAGAATGATCATCCACGATATTAGTGAAGAGAATATTAGATATCCAATGGAATATCCATGGAGAGAATATCAGATATTCAACTGAGTAGAACAAACACTACACTTTAATCTTAGCCACAAGCAAAGAAGCGATACTCTACAGTTTGTTCAGCGTTTAAGTAGATTTTCGGTTCGCACTACGCTTACGAGAAACGAGCGCGCGTGAGGCCTCTAGCGGTTACTCCGAGAACTACGGGTTTCCCCACGCCTATAATTTCGATGGCGCTCGGCAATAATTTGGTTGAATTTTTTCAACCTAATGTGCAAGAAACAAATTTTACTTTCGCATAACTTTTTAACCAATTCAGACATTTGCTTAATATTTTTCAATCAAAATAAAATATTAATATTTTAACGAATAATGTACATAAAATAAATATCGGATATGGTGAAACAATAAAATAACATATTTGCTCAATAGAAATTTTATTTGAATCGAACGAGGGAAATTCAATTTTTCTTGTGTACTCGAATTAATAGCGTTTTGTTTGGACTAATAGATCCGATGATTTACACCAACAATTTTACAATTGAATCAACGAAATTTAATTCAATAACACCAATGATATTGGATCAATGATTTCTTTTTCTCTGTGTAGACTTTTTTCTTTTCGATGTACAGAATGGTCGACTACTCGAAACTTCTCGAAACAGCTTTTTTCCAATTGTCGTGACAAATAACTTCAACAATTTTCACTAGTACTACATATAATTTTCAACATTTACTTCAAATTTAAAAGTTATGTTCCTCATTGCATTTCGCAGAGAAGTACGTAAGGAATTTCTGATCAATCGAAAACTTTTCATTTTATGAGCAGTTTATGCGCAGTTATAACGAAATTTTTTACTAAAAATTAATTTCTTAAGTTCACGTACCTACCACTTTTGAATAGAACAATATTTTTCAAATTCCGTACGTACTTCTCTAGGTATTCTAATGTAGATTGACGAGAATTTGCCTAAAAAAAGATAACAAAAGAAAATATTAGTAATCGGCTATTCTGTACATCAAAAAAATATATATATATTTTCTAACAGCTTGATATTCGTACTAGATAGATGTGTAATTAATTTTGCGAGTGAATCACTTTTTCATACGAAAACAAATTGTTAAATTCGCACATGATTCTTTATCCGTCACTAACCCCTTAAACGATGGAACTATATATGTAGAATATTTTCCTAAAGTTTCAAAGCGAAATTCGAAAAACTTCAAACGTTACAGCCCGTCAACGCTGTGCCTCACCGCTCCGATTCTGAGCGGGCGTGAACTTCAAACGCGTTTTTCTCAAAACTGAAAACTCAAAAATTGAAAAAAAAAAACACCACCTTTTTAATCCACGTTTTACGGAAATGTTGATTTTTTTGGAAATGCGTGCCATTTTCTTCATTTTAATTATCGTCACATAGAAACTATACATGTCCTCAGTGAAAAAATGTTTGAACTTTTTTGCAAATCAAAGTCTACGGGAATCTAGACTGCACGCCGATTCGCAACTCCCGCGGTGACCTTTGCCACAGCTCCGCCATTTTGATGACGAATTAATTTAAAAAATTGTTTCGTATGCTTAAATGTACTATTAAAGTATACCTGAAGTTTGATAATTGTAGAATGATTATTTCTTAGTTTAAAAAATTCCTCAATACTGCTTATTTTTTCCTGTCTACATGTATATCCCGCCTTAAGAGTTACACAAACGTAGATATTTTTAAAATATGAAATGTAAATTTTAAAAGCTCGAGGCTTTTTTTTCTGAAATCTTAAAGTAGTATTGATCTAAGTACCTCAATATTTCAAGATTTATATTTCATATTTTCGAAACATCTACGTTTATGTTTTGAGTATACTTTCACCTATGATGAGTGACCAAGGACCGAACTTTTTGTAGTTATACCGTTTTGATTTTCAATTTTACTGAACATTATTTTTCACCTTTTAGTAGTGTACCTTTTAAATAAAAGCTTGTTTTTAGAAAGTTTTTATAACGTTCAATGTATTTTATACTTTTGAGTATTAGAATTTGTTTATTTATTCGCCACGCCAGACCCCCTTGCCATTCAGACATCGGCGTAATAAAAAATCTTGCCTCACGTTATAAAAGTTTCGCGAGAAACTTGATAATCGTGTAATTATAAATACTGCTCGAGTCAACAAAGTTAATGAGGCCAAACTCGATTGTCCTACCATTTGCCATTGGGAAATTTCACTTTTCATCTCCCACCACCATTATCATACTCGTTATCACGTGTAATGAAAAGTGCTCATGATACCAAAACAAATGAGCATAACCCGACTGTCCTAGTGTATGCTATTAATGAGTTGCATTGCCCACTTCCCACCTCCATCATCTGGAAGGAAAAGTGTATGCCAATGATCCACAGACCATTCCGGAGCTCAAGGAAGCAATTGGACGCACCATTAAGGGGTTACGTGGGTTTCGAAGCAAAAAAGCATATTTTCTGTTTTTGAAAAAAATATATAAATTATTTTATTCAAAATGTTAAGCACATAAAAGAGCAACATTTCAACAATATTTTCTACAAATTTCATTAAAAAAATTTGGGAAATTCAGCTATGGGAACTGGTTTTCGGAAACCCCTAAAAAAGTGTCCTCGTGGTGGTCAGGATAACTCATGATAGCTATATCTGAAATTAAAGAACCAAATTTTTTATGTTAGTAGAGAAGTATAGCTCGTGATTGAAAGAAGGGTTAAAAAAAATGAATATTGGTTTTTTGGCAGAGTTGTATGCAAAAACGTCCAATTTTTGGTACAACGTATACGCTACGTATAGCCTTGTAAAATTAGTTGTAATCGGAAAAATCTTCGTTCATTCACTGGTCAATGCTATTTTGAAGAAGTGTGCGAAATTTCAATAAAATCCGTGCGTAAGTTTTTGTGGAATCGTATGTACCGACTTTAAAAATAGTGTTTTGAGAAAAATGCGATCACCTGCGTCGTTCCCCGCCGGTCCTTCTTAACCCATTAACGCCCAAGAGTCGCGATTTTTTCCTTCATTTTCAAGCCAGATTTTTATTATATAAAAAAAATCATAAAAAATGCAGAGATACGTTCCCTAGTATTTTCGGGGGTGCTCTTTCAGAATCTGGGGTCAAAATCGGGTTTTGTCCATTAGGAAAAAAAATATGGCGGCTTTTAAACGAAAAAAACAGGAAAAATTGATGACACTTTTTTTTCAACATTTTTTTTCACCTCGAAGCCGTTGAAAAGTCCGGTTTTTTTCACCCATGGGTGCATAGAATAGTGACGATTGAACAATCAATTTTTTTAATTCGTCGTTGTCAACATTTTCACCCCCAAAATGGCGCTTTTCACCCCCGAGTGACACGAAAAATTTCACGCTTGGTGTCCCAAATGAAAAGTAATTGGATTTGGACGAAAATTGGTACTCGGAGGTTTTTCAGGTCGCTGATTACGATTCTGCTCTCAAAATTCCGAAATGCAAAATGGCCGATCCAATATGGCGGACACAAATGCAAAAGTTCATTTGAATTGGATAAAACGTGGCACTCGGGGGTTTTCGAGGTCGCTGATTATGATTCTGCTCTCAAAAGTCCGAAATTCAAAATGGTGGATCCAATATGGCGGACACAAATGCAAAAATTCATTTGAATTGGATAAAACGTGGCACTCGGGGGTTTTCGAGGTCGCTGATTATGATTCTGCTCTCAAAAGTCCGAAATTCAAAATGGTGGATCCAATATGGCGGACACAAATGCAAAGGTTCATTTGAATTGGATAAAACGTGGCACTCGGGGGTTTTCGAGGTCGCTAATTATGATTCTGCTCTCAAAATTCCGAAATTAAAAATGGCGGATCAATTATGGCGGAGAAAAATGCAAAATTTCATTTGTATCGGATGGAATGTGGCACTCAGGGGTTTTCGAGGTCGCTGATTATGATTCTGCTCTCAAAATTCGAAAGCCTTTGGGTATTTAAATACCTGAAAATACCAAGTATTTAAATACCCAAAAGCTTTCGAATTTTGAGAGCAGAAATATAATAAGCGACCTAGAAAACCCCCGAATGCCACGTTTTATCCAATTCAAATGAACTTTTGCATTTGTGTCCGCCATATTGGATCTGCCATTTTTAATTTCGGAATTTTGAGGGCAGAATCATAATCAGCGACCTCGAAAACCCCCGAGTGCCACGTTTTATCCAATTCAAATGAACTTTTGCATTTGTGTCCGCCATATTGGATCCCCCATTTTGAATTTCGGAATTTAGAAAGCAAAATCATAATCAGCGACCTCGAAAACCCCCGAGTGCCACGTTTTATCCAATTCAAATGAACTTTTGCATTTGTGTCCGCCATATTGGATCCGCCATTTTTTATTTCGGAATTTTGAGAGCAGAATCATCATCAGCGACCTCGAAAACCCCCGAGTGCCACGTTTTATGCAATTCAAATGAACTTTTGCATTTGTGTCCGCCATATTGAATCCGCCATTTTGAATTTCGGAATTTTGAGAGCAGAATCATAATCAGCGACCTCGAAAACCCCCGAGTGCCACGTTTTATCCAATTCAAACGAACTTTTGCATTTGTGTCCACCATATTGGATCGGCCATTTTGAATTTCGGAATTTTGAGAACAGAATCGTAATCAGCGACCTCAAAAACCTCTGAGTACCAATTTTCGTCCAAATCCAACTACTTTTCATTTGGGACACCGAGCGTAAAATTTTTCGTGTCACTCAGGGGGTGAAAAGCGTCATTTTGGGGGTGAAAATGTTGACAACGACGAATTAAAAAAATTGATTGTTCAATCGTCATTATTCTATGCACCCATGGTTGAAAACAAAACCGGACTTTTCAACGGTTTCAAGGTGAAAAAAAATGTTGAAAAAAAGTGTCATCGATTTTTCCTGTTTTTGTTTGTTTAAAAGCTGCCATTTTTTTTCCCTAATGGACAAAACCCGATTTTGACTCCAGATTCTGAAAGAGCACCCTCGAAAATACTAGGGAACATATCTCTTCATTTTTTATGATTTTTTTTATATAATAAAAATCTGGCTTGAAAATGAAGGACAAAATCGCGATTCTTGGGCGTTAATGGGTTAACGGGGGGAATTCCCAAAGGCTCTCTCTTTCTCCTAGACTTTTCCTCCGAGTGTCTTAAGGGGCCAGACCACTTTGAAAATAAAAAATAAATCGATTTTTTTACTGTTTTCGAAAGTACATACATTCAGAAATATTGTGTCAAAATTTTATGAAAATCCGAGCTCTCTAAGAATTTTTGTTTTACCTAAACGTCAGGACCTCATTTCGTCTACCTGAGCGTATAGCGCGCTCGGTCGACCCATCGTATAAACTTCAAACGCGTTTTTCTCGAAACAACCTCTTCAAAATCTATCTCCATCGTATCTCTAAAACTGATGAACCGATTCTCTTGAAGTTTGAACCACATATTGTAAACATGATTCGCAACAAGATGACCCTCGATGGTTTTGAAATTTTGATTTTAACTCTTTTTTTTACGATAAACTGCGGAAAAACGCGTTTCTCTTATTACTTTTTTTTTCTCTTTTCATCTGCGATTGTTTTATTTTTTGATGAAACTTTATATCCGAGGGTCATTTTGTAGCTTATGTCATACTGAATCTAATGGACTTTAATTTTTTTGTTTCGGACAAGCCGTTGCCGAGTTGTGATGGAGCTACCTAGCCCACCTATGATTTGAGGCGTTACGTTAAACTGTAGTTCTTGTACTTAAAAATGAATAAAAATTAATTCAATTTTTTTTAAATGTAATTCAAGACTTTATTTACCAAGCCCAACAACTTTTATATTCGTATCTTTTATATAAAATCCTGAAAAAAATCGCGAAAATAGCCTTTTTCGTGGCTCCAAAGTGGACTGGCCCCTCAAAACTTTGGGAGAATATTCTAGACAATTTGTACTACAGTCGAACCTCGATATAACGAATCTCTAGGGAAGTTCGTTATATCGAGGTTTCGTTACATCGAGATCATGTTCTTTAAAATGTTCATTAAACAAATTCGTGGTATAAATATAGGGATATTTTTTAAAGAAAGAAAGGTTCAAATTAGATCAATTTTTACAAGCAATTAGCAATTCGGGTACATTGTATATTATTATGTTGTTGCATAAAGGTTTCGGGTGTCTATCGGAAGGGAATGGACCAATCTTCGTTATATCCATAATTTCGTTATATCGAGGTTCGACTGTATTAGATAATAAAATAAAATAAAATGGATTTCTTGAAGTTTTAAAACCCACGTAACCCCTTAATGAAATTAGCCCGCAATTATCACAAAATGTTATTGGAAATTTCGTCAAAAGTGTGAACGTTTCCAAACAGGAACGAGGCGGCCATTTATCGGATATTGTGTTCCACACATAACCTCCATGCTTGTACCTCATATTAATATAAAAATATTCGTACTTTTCAAATGAATAGTATGTTTTATTAATACATTTTAATGTCAGGTCATTTTGAGACACCCTATAGAAATAATATGGTGATATTGAATCTACATGTTGTTTCCGACAGCGCATGGTCGCCGTAAGTCTCAACAAGAATTCTGTGTGCTGCAGCTGCAGATTAAAAAAAATAAACTAGCGCAGTAAAATTCCCCGCATATATTTTTTTTATCGCCCGAAATTTGACATGTTTAATACTACGAAAAAAAAGAGTTCTTTACACTTCGGCGAAATGACGTAAACTGAATTTCAAGCTACACGCACACAGTTCTGGTAACGCCATCTGTTGGAAAACAGTGAGAACTTATTCAACGTTCTAATAGTTTATAGCTACGTGATGCCACAGTACTTATGAAAAATCACCGTCTTTCATTGAGATATTCATTTATTATACATTTCTAAACATACTCTGCAATGTTCTTCAATATATCCACCCCGACATAAAATAGATATGTAATTCATTTTATCAGTGAATCACTTTTTCATATGAAAACAAAATTGTTCAATTCGCACATGAGTTTATACCCGTTACTGTGGCCTAACGCCTTAATATTAGTCTACTTTTCGGACGATTTCTTGGCATCTAAAAAATAAAACAAGATTTGGAAAACTGGCTTGCTTATGAAACGTTTGTGCAATGTAAATAAAAACACGTTCCAATTGACCCCGAACAGTGTGTTTCAACTGCCCCCACAACCGCACTTCAAATAATTGATCAAACAGCGAAAAGCCTCAATGTTGTCGGTATAGGTACTGGCCACAATCTACTAAACTAGGATATTCATAGTAATGATGATTGTAAACAACGATGAAGAAGAAACAATAGTTTTGAAGCTATACGCAAGATACTAATAGTAAATAAAATTACGTTTTATGTCGAAAAAGCGTTGCACCCACATAAAATGTCCGACGCGCTCGGGGGGTGACGCGGATTGAGCGACAGGTTCCGATACGCAAAACAGTTCCTTCCCCCCTCGGGGCCGCGCTGTTGTCACTAACCGTCCTCGAGTTATTCAACTTGTTTCATTTGATCCGTGTTTCTATAGACGCCCGCCGGCGCGTGCGCCAAAGATAACCATTTAGTTACTAAAAACTCCGCCGTTTTCAATATTTCCGTAATTGTTTGTTTATTGTTATGCAGTTACGAGATCAAATAAATATCGTATACAAGAAAATTCGGCAATATATGCGTCACCTTTTTTTTACCGCTTCTGCAAACGAGCCCGCGACAATCGACGAAAACGCGTGTATAAGGCCTTAAGCGGTTAGGTTACTGTGAGGATCCGAAAAGCAGGGTTATTTAAAAAAAAAAAATTCTAGGAATAAGGAAGATGATTGGAAAATCGTTTGACATTTATTTCTATGTACATTAACAAAGTTGTGCACCAAATTTCATGAAAAAAATATTAATCGTTGAAGAAGTTATGAACAACTTCGTGAAGGACCTTTCAACGTGAGGGGCTGAAAGGTGTACTTGATTTTCGCCACCCCGTCGATCTGAAACAAAAGAAAAACGAGCTCTTCTTGAAAAAGATAACATTAGCTAGGACTTGACCGATCTTTTTTTGTTATGGGGTTTCAATTATCGAAAAAAATATTGCTTTTTACTCGTTTTCCCGAGGAAAAATGACATTTTTATGGTTAATATTTAATGAAAAAAATGTTAAGAATAAATACGTTATTCAAGACTAAACTACTATTACGCTGAATAAGTTTACCAAAATGAAAGTCACTCCGCTCATTAGATGACGAGAAATCTTGTATACCGTTCTGAATAACATAGTTTCGAGAGAAACGCGTTTAAGGGGTTAGGCCACAGTAACGGGTATAAAATCATGTGCGAATTTAACAATTTTTTTTCGTATGAAAAAGTGATTCACTCATAAAATTAATTGCACATCTATTTAGTATGAATATCAAGCTGTTCGAAAATATATATATATTTTTGTTTCGATGTACAAAATGGCCGACTACTACTGTTTTCTTTTGTTATCTTTTTTTCGGCGCTCCGCGGCGTGACATTTAGCATCCACAATGTTTGAGCTAGAACATAAAACGAAAATTGTCGTCAATCTACGTTCGAATACCTAGAAAAGTACGTACGGAATAAAAAAAATATTGTTTTATTCAAAAGTTGTAGATACTTGAAAGAATTGTCAGTGAACAATTTCGTATAAAACTGCTCATAAAATGAAAAGTTTTCGATCAATCTGATATTCCGTACGTACTTCTCTGCGAAATGCAATTAGGAACATAACTTTTAAATTTGAAGTAAATCGAGTGAAAATTATTGGAGTTATTTGTCACGCCAATTGGAAAAAAGCTGTTTCGAGAAAAATGCGTTCAAAGTTTTAGGTACTTTATGGCCGTGCCAGAGGTGAGCTTACGTTATACGCTCAATGTCGGTGAAAAAAAAATGTCTTGCTATAAATCGAATAGTAACTTATTCTTATGATGATAAAGCACCGTTTAAGGATATTCTTATGATGATAAAGCACCGTCTAGTTAGAATTTTCAAAAAATCGATTTTTTTTTTTTCATTTTCTAAAAGTATAATATCTTACGAGTATTTTCCGACTAATTGAATGTAAATCAGACCATTATTCGCCGAAATACATAACTATGAAGAACGCCGTGGACGCTGCATGCAAATCGTACTCAAAACTTTAAACTCGTTTTTCTCAAAACCATGTTTTCGAAGTCGGTGATCAATGTAACTCGAGAACGGCTTTACCGATCGGGTTGAAATTTATATCACTTCTTCTATACATAGTTTTCCTCCGGATTAACGAAGGATTTTTTTTTGGACAATTTTTTTTTATAGTCAATTTTTGGAAGTGAAATTTTTGGTCAAAACAACACTTTTGACTTTCAACGTCCGCCATTTTGTGAAAAATGGAAATTTTTCAAAACCCTTCGATCAACCGGAGCACTATATCATTAACTAAAGATGATTCCCCCCTGTTTTGTTGGTTTCAGATAATCCGTCACAGCGTGAGAGTGATCACCGCAAAACCTGTTTTTTTTTTGCAGCGTCCTCGGCCATTGATACGTATCGGCTTATTTTGAAACATATTTCTTTAAAAAAATTATAATGTTTACATTAAATATATATCTTTTAAACGGAAGAACTTTTGTTGTAAATTATTTTATCGTTTGGCCGAAAAAAAATCGGAAAATAGGCCTTTTTTTTAACGTTCCAACTAGACCTCACTCCTTAAGGGGTAAGGCCACTGTAACGGCCCAAAAAAAAAGGTTTTTTCACTAATTTTTTGCTCCCGAAATTGAAGGTATTTGAAAAAAAACTTTTAATGGTGTTATCGGGCATACATTAAACTTTATTATAAAATTTTTTTACAGTAAAAAAAAAACAAAATGGCGGTTCCACAGCTATCTTCCCGGGACATGTTTTGCTTCCAGGGCTCCGCGGCACGCAGCACCACTGGTGCACTTTTGAATCTAGAACAAAAAAAAACCATTAATCTAGAGGGCTATAGCTAGAGAATGTCGATCGGATTTTAAAAAGTATCAATTTTTGTGGATTTGGCGTGCGTTTGAAAAAAAAAATTGATTTTTGACGAAAAAAACGGCAAGTTTTTTGTTAATAAAAAATCAATAAATAAAGTTCTTGAAAATTCCGATCGACATTCTCAAGATAATGTAAATGTTCACATCTGGTTAAAATTTCAAGTGAAAAAAATGAAAATTGTTCGAGTTATGCTGCGTGCCATTTTGAAAAACCATGTTTCGAGAAAAACGCGTTTAAAGTTTTGCGAATAGTTTTTTATTGGAAAAAATTTAAAAAAGAAGTTTCGGAGAAACTTAAACTATTTTTTATTTTAAACTTAAACTATTTTTTAAGCCAATAAAAAAAAATCGATTTTTCAAAAAATTTACAGTGGCCTTACCCCTTAAGCGAGAAAAAAAAATCGATTTTTTGAAATTTCTACTGTAGCCTTACCCCTTAAAGTTTTACTAGCAGTTCTATCGTTGTAATCATTGGTTTACCTTCAACCTGCGATTCCTGCATCATATGTTGGACCTACCTCTTCAATTCGAGTTGCCCCAAGCGACGCACGAGCGTTCGTCAGTCGTACAGTAGCCTAGCTCCTCAACTTACATTATAACTTAACCTTCACGGACCATACCAGTATAAAATGTTATGAAAATCTTTTTTTTTTGCATCATCAAAAAATATCAACTTTAATAAACATGCTGTTAAAGTTTTCGAAATTCAAATTATTCCGGTCGCCACAGCCTCTCAGAAAAAAGTGATTCGACCAGCTGCGTGAGACCTAGACGGACGCGGTTTTCTCAAAACGTCGTTTTTCAAAACAGTGGGAGATTTTGAACGCAGAGTTTTTCAAGCTGTCCATCTCAAATTTGGCAACATCATTGTTCACGCCATTCCTTAACGTCGTACGTAAGCGTTTTTCCTAATTCGAACATTTCACTTTTTTTTACGAAAAATTGTGGAGAAAAGGCCCAATTTGACACTTAATTTTGAAATGGCCACGATTTTGTTGATTTTCAACGAAGAAAAATCATCCGTATGCCTCTACAGTTTTTCGTAGCGATGAATAATCTTGTCGATTTTTCCTTTCGACCATTTTAAACAAAGTTTGCGCGAAATTTTTTACTCCTCCTTGTCGTTGGGTATGATAATTGATTGTGAATTATTTTTATCAAACGCCACTATAATTTAACCAACGATTGAGAAGGGCCCTCCTTTGCCCCCACAAAATACGGCCCTCCGAGAAAGGAATACCGTAAATAAACGAAAAAATCGAACTGATTATCAAATTTTATAGAAAAAACGAAAAATCATGAAAACCAGCAATTTTCAAGTCAGTTTTACTGGAATGGTGCCTTAAAACCTCAAACTTAACTTACGCTTGAAATTTATTCAATTTACTCTTTTTTCTGTATATTTCGTAAAGGATGTGCAATATATGTGTGCTATAGCACGGTGCTCTTAGGGGACCCCCCTTTCTCTCTCTCTCTCTCTCTCTCTCTCTCATGCACTCGAGATCCGACAGAGCGAACAAAGAACGGTGGCGAGAGGGCGAGGCGCGCGGGCGGCTCTGTCCAATCGTAAAAATAACTCTTTCTCTCTTCTCGCTGAAAAATATGGCAAACGCGACAAAAGTACGAACGAAACGTTCCGTCACCGCGATGACCCTCTCGCAATGTTTCTTCCTCGCGGTGCGACGCGCCTTGTACGAATCTCCCACGGAATCGAACGACCCACCGCTACCGTCCGCGACGGTTTATTCCCAATTTTTCTTTCTCATCGCTCGTACGCGAGCGCGAGTTATAATTGTCCCCGTCATCGACATGATCGATATTATTGCCAAATCGCACGACGTTATCATCGACGCGTGCGATACTCTCCTCGTGGTCGTGACTCGCTCGTCAGACAATAGAGAGAGAAAGAAAGGAGGAGAGAGTCGCTCTTGTCGATGGCGGAATGGCGTGTGCGACTATCGCCGCACCTTAGAAAGGATGATCCGTTGCAGCACCGCCGGGGCGGTTTCGCTGATCGCGCGGGCGCGTCGATTCGCCAGAGGGAGAGGGGGGCGTACGAGTGAGGGGGGAAAGCCGTCGCGGCCGCCGCTCCGTCGCTCTCGAGCTCTCATTCGGCCCGACAACGCTCTACGCGACTCTCGCTCAATATTATAACGATCACGAGGCTCCATACGCGGTTAATGAAATTCATCCATGTGCGAACGAGACAATTGCGCGACCAAACTAATTATTGAACGTTCGATTTTTCTTCTTTTTTAATCTTCTCTTCTTCAAATCCATTTTGCTGAAGAAAAGCAGCAGCTTGTGTCAACGCGAATCCATGTGCCACGTACGAGTAAAAACGGCGACCCCTCGCAAGAGGTACGTCGTCCGCCTCTCGTGATTTTCCAGTCTCTCCAACCGGTCGTATCGTGCTCCTCTTGCTCCTCCGCGAAAACGAGCATCCTACAAGCCACCGCGCGTTACGAAATCTCGAATCGCGCGAGGCAAGCGACAACGCGCGTGTCACACCGCCCGACCACGGACCGTCAGCTGTTTTCACACCAGTCAGACCGCCCAATAAAATTATCTTACTTTTTCGTTCTCTCGGAAACGTAACGCGTCCGAAATGACGCCTCGATCGCGCGAAACGAAAAAAAAAAAAATATATACGCCGCGTTTGCCGTGAACGCGTCCGAGACGATAAATACACAAGACGCGACCCTTTGGAAAATTCCACGAGTCTGCTATCGCGGTTCGAGAGTATATCGGAGGGAAGGCGCGCACGCGAGAGACTCGCACGACCGCTATACCCCAGTGGGTGCTTGTACGCTATGTACCGTGCAACAGTCCGAACGCAACAATAGAGCTCGTTACTGGTTGGCGGCCAAAGGGTGTGGCAGCGCCATTGACTCGTTGCGCGTGAAAAAGTCAGTAGGATCGAACGAGATGGGACAGCAGCGCGGCATAGCGAAAAGACGCTTCAAGGGCTTGCATCTGGTTGACATTTTTTGACAATATCGATTTTTCGTTTTTGACGGATTCTCAAAGTACAACATACGAAAAATATTGTCTGGGAATTTCAAGTCGATCCGTTCAAAATTGCGGGAGTTATTGGCCTTCGTAGGTTCCGCGAATCGGCAAACTTTAAACGCCGTTTCGCAAAACGACTTTTCAAAATCGGTGACCACGATAGCTCAAAAATCATTGCACCGATCAACTTCGAATTTTATAAGCTTTTACTTATCAAAAAGCAGTGCTTGAACGCGGAAATTTGTTTTTTCGATGCAGTTTTTTTTTATCAACGAAAATAAAACGTTTTTAAAACCGAAAATCGATACTTTCGGTTCGGGCTGCGGCCATTTGATAGAAATCAATATTTCATTAAATCGTTCCAAGCACTAGATAGATTCATGCCAAAAATGCGTTTGATTTTGTTTATTTCGGACTTGTTTTCGAGCAGCAATGGTCACCGCGAACGACGTTTTTCGAACAACGCCCTGCACAAGCCGTTGTATCTACCACCTTTATAAATATTATAAATGTGATAGATTTTATAAAATGTTCGATACAACAAATTTTAGTTAGCTCATATTTTTCGCTACTTACAAGGAAAATCACTTGAGTGTCCGCCTTCGATTTTGTTAAAACTCAAATATGTACAAACTCGTTGAAAACTATTAGACTCGTATTTTTTTTAACTGCGGAAAAACGCCTTTAAGGGGGAAAACCACCCCTCAAAGGCGTGTCTAGAGGTGGTTTTGCAGCTTCACAAGCAGCCCACCGATCTGCATGAAAAAAAAAACAACATTCTCCTTATGTAAAGCGATGAAAAATCCACTATTGAAAAATTAAAGAAAAACATTAAATTATCGGGTGACGCGCCTTTCTTTGAGGGGTCGTTTCCCCCCTTAAAAACGTTTTTCGCAGATAAAAAAAAGTGTCTAATAGTTTTCAATGCTTTATCACATATATGAGTTTCAACAAAATCGGAGGCGGACACGTAAGTGATGTTTCTTATTAGTTATACAGACTAGGTCTCGCCGACCCGGACAACTTTCGAACGATGTATTTCTCTTTAAATTACGTCTGTTCGAATAATTTTTTTTTACATGAAAGAGCGGACTGTTAGGAAAGCACCTGTACAGATAAAATCTGTGTTCGGTTGATTCTTTGTCTGAGAAAGTTGTTTGAGCAGATGAAAATGTTTCGCGAAAGAGGAAAAACGCGAATTTTGCACTTTTTGGTCTGTGAGACCCAATAGTATACTCCTAGGGTTGACCCTGCGCGGCCGCACTGTAATTTCGCCGCTTCCGCGTTCCACTGGGACGAAAGCGTCCACGTAGTTTTCGACGTGTGAAATCGTGCTGAAAAATCTAAAAAATTCACAAATACTCGTGAATCCACGACTGTTCAAGTATAAAAGTCATAGTCGTTGCCATAAATTTCCAACACTAGGCAGGAATTTCAAAGTGAAAAATCGTCCCGATACGACCGCGCAAGGTTAAGGCGGGATGTACATTTACAACGATAAAAAAATCGATTTTTTTCTTTTCTTTGAACGATAGAACTATATATGTAGAATATTTTCCCAAAGTTTCAAAGCGAAATTCGAAAAACTTCAAATGGTACAGCCCGTCAACGATGTGCCTCACCGCTCGGATTCGGAGCGGGCGTGACTTACAAACGCGTTTTTCTCAAAACTGCATTATCGATATTGACGTGCAGGATTACTCGAAAACTATTAAGCCGATTGAGTTGAAACTTGGTAGAAATATTGATAATATTGGCACCTTTTACTTGACGAGAATTGTTTTTGAAAAATTGGAAAAAAACTACATTTTTAATACACATTTTACAGAAATATTGCGTGAAATGTTGATTTTTTTTGTAAATGCGTGCCATTTTCTTAAATTTGCATTTTCTTCATTTTAATTACCGTCACATAGAAACTATACATGTTCTAACTGAAAAAAGGTTTGAACTTTTTTGCACATTAAAGTCTACGGGAGGCTAGACTGCACGCCGATTCGCAACTCCCGCGGCGACCTTGCTGTAACATTCTGCCACAACCCCGTCATTTTGATGATGAATTAAAAAAAATTGTTTTGTATACTTAAATATACTATTAAAGTATACCTAAGGTTTCGTAATTATAGAATATTTACTTATTTTAAAAAATACCTCAATATTGCTTATTTTTTCCTGTCTAAATGTATATCCCGCCTTAAGCGGCTATACCAGTGTGACACTTAAAAAAACGATTTTTTTTTGCCTTGTTCGACAAGTTATACTTTCAAGAATATCATTATTATTTTATCTTGCAAAAATCGATAGTTCAATCTTTAAACGCGTTTTTCTCGAGATGAGATTTTTCAAATTTGCTGACATTGTAACTCAAAGAGCAATTATCCGATTGACTTGAAATTTGAACTGAGTACATTGAATATATTTACTCTACAATGACGTAGGATATTTTCGATTGGATGAAAATTGACGATTTGGCATTGAAAAAAACAACCATTTTATAGGCAAGAAAACCGACTTTTTTCATAACTACGCCATTTTGTTAGATTTTGATATTTTTCGAAAATCCTACGTCATTGTACAGAAAATACATTCCAGTTTAACGACATTTTTTCCCTTTTCGGTTTCAGCTACTCAATCGGCTGGAATCATGTCAGCAGTGGAGGAACTTTTTTGTTGCGCCTCCGAAGGCAGCGCATAAGTCGCTTAGATCTCAATATTTTTTTATGAAAAAATTATGTAATATAGGTTAAATAGCGTCAAATATATTGGTAATTTTCCGAACCATTTAATTGAGTACTTTTCTTCCAAAAAAATCCCGAAAATCACTCAAATTTTCAGCGTTCACACTGGTATAGCCCCTTAAAACTACACCTTTAAATGTAAAAAAAAAAAAAGAAAACAAATTTGAAACCCTACACACGTTTTTCCAGAAAAGAATCACGAAACTCTTTTTCAGCCACGATCTAACTGTAATCCCTTAGAGGGGCATTGCGATCGACAAATAATCGATATAGATCCCCCAGCCTCGAGTTACGCCCTCTCATTTTCGGCAAAAACAAAAAAAGCTTTATTTTATCCGAAAACTACACAAAATGGTGATTTTTTTCCGCGACACTTCGATCCTCGAGTTCTCAAACTCGATCGTAGTACACACGGGAAGTGGTCGCGCATTTATCTCTTTCCTCGTTCTCGCGTTTTCCCCAGGTTATTTTCCCCACGAATAGAAAAACCGTTTCGAGTCTGATGGAGATTGTTCTTATACTCGACGGCGCTCGTCCTATCATTGAAGCGCGACTTTGTCAACGTCTTGAGCACACCAGCGCGCGAGCGGTACATTTTCCGTGCTTGCGTCCGACGTGGCCAGATCGAACCTCATAGGCTTGCAGGAATCTCCAAGGCCAAACATCCGATAAAGCGCCTCTAAGGCGGCCGTCTCTCTCGCCTCGTCGATCGTTTCCCCGAAACCTTGAAAACAAACGAAAGCGAGCCCGATGTTTCAAATAACGGCGGTGAAAGATGCGCCGAGAGGCTCGGCTTACCCTTTCCTAAAAATTGTCCGTTCGTATAGAAAGCGACGCGATAGACCGCCAAGAGGCTGCGTACTCCCGCGTGGCCGATCATACGAGGTTCCGCGAGGGCACGATTCTCGCGCGTCAATATCTCATTCAGCAGCTCCTCGGGATTCCTCGGACGCCATATCTCCGTGATATCCTTCTCGGCGAGGCGGGCGATCAAGAAATCCCGGACGAAATTTCCAACGTGCAGTCGGTCGACGCCGGGACTTTGCTCCAGGGCACCCACCAGCGCGAGGAACGTCCCCGCCAGACTTTCCCTCGAGATGGGCTGTTCCTGTGGAGAATGCGAGTGATCGTTATCGCGCTGCAGTCTATTTTCGCTACTCTCTTTTTACAAGCTTTTATTTAACTTGACTTTCTGTGAGATGCAAAACGGAAAATCGATATTTCACCCACTTCACTATGTAGAGCTCTTAAATTTTGCAAACACGCATTTTAAAGGTGACAATGCATGATTCAACAAAAAAAATATTTATAAATACAATTTTCAACTTTTCATGTAAAATTGGCGATATATTATCATCCATATAAAATCTCATTAACACATACAACTTCGTAGCCGACTGTGTTTGTGAAAAGTTCGTATGCAGCAAATAAAGTTCAATCCCAATTACACTCTTTGTTATTTTTTACAAGCATTTCATGCTCCTATCTTACAAACCCAAACGAACTAGTAAACTACTAGTAACGACTAACTAGGAAAATCAATTAAAGACTAAAAAGTAGAAAGTAATTTATATGTAAAAAAATATTTAAAAAAACAAGCTTTATTTAATGTACTATAAAGTAGAAAATCATTTTAACCAAGTCACCTATATGTGACTAAATAAAAGCTTGGGACGCTCAAAATGTAGACATATAATCTTCAATTTACATAAATCCGTTAACATATCAACTGTATTTACTGTAAAACAACTGTACATTTCTTAAATAACAATCCTGAAACTGAGGATAAACGTGTGATAATAATTTCTCCAATTACTATTGTGCAAAATTAAATACAGTGAATGAAACTGAATGGATCAAATTTATGACTTGATGACAAAAATCATTTGCTCACTTTTTAGTACAGTGAAACTTCACTTATACGTTTTCAAGGGATACATGATCTATGACATTCAATAGCAGTACCTCTATCATGTTAATGTTTGATTCTCCGATTGAAAATCTGATTGGTAATAACTGAGTAATGAGCCAACTCAAGTTGTCGAATATCCGTTTTGAACTTTTATTTAATGCAAGTTTGTAACACTAAGCGTTGACGTTTTAGCATAGTAACAGATAGGTTCGTATTGATAAGAGATATGTAATCACAGTACATGCATACATAGTCAGACTCAGAAACAATAAAACATTGAAACATCAAAACATCAAAGTCTTATGAATTTTTTCTCCGGCAAGAGAATATCACGTGTGATTAACATACAACTGAGAAAAAACGATCCTCAAAACCAACGCTAGCGAACAAACATAATAACGTATAAGCGCGAAAAACGTATAAGTGAAAAACATAGAAATTCAACTTAATTACCATCTTTATGAACGGAATCTGCTGTGGCTAGACAAATTTGATGTATATATGATAAAAACGTATAAGTGCAAAGCGTATAAACGAGGTTTCACTCTACATTAAATAAAAGCTTATTTTTTTTAAACATAAACTCTTGCATGCCACTTACTGTGCTCAGTATAAGATCCGTGGTGCCGAGCGCGACGGATACTTCGGCCAGGACCTCTTCGCTCATCAGATACTCCAGAAGGGCGCTGAAGAAAAGCTTCCCGAGTGTTAGCTAACGCGGTACACAAACTGCGTCGGACAAGGCCAGCCAAGCTTACCGAACGCACTCCTCGGGTGCACAGGGCAAAGCTCGTCTCAGATAGGCAGCGACTATCGTCTCGCTAGTCCTACCGCCGGCTTCTATCAGCCCCGTGTTCTCTCCGTAATCCCCGGCTGGATCGAGAGTTATGGACGCTTCGCGTCCTTTGCGCTCCTCCTCCGCCAGGTACGACGGAAAGACCAACGCTCGCGCGAGAAGATCCGGCTCGAACTTTTCCGAGAGTCGCTCGTTGAAAGCGTACAGTTCGGCGTCGCGATTCCATTCCAGAAAACTGCTACGCACCACTGGGGGCTCTGGGCCAGCTCTGCGCTTCCGTTGCACCAATTGTCTCAAAGTCGGTCCTACCCATCTCGCGATGCATCTCGTACCTGTCGATTCCCCCCCCTTGTTACGCTCTAATCCTTTTCTCGGCTGATACATAACCTCCTCCGCCGGGTACTATCGATTAACCGTACTTACCTGGACGATTTGCGGATGCCAGGCGTTGACCGATCGCTAAACACGAACGCAGACGATTCATTTTCGCCTTGAAACACGCCGGTCACCGACTCTCTCTCTCTCTCTTTCTCTGTTTCTCTCTTTATCCTTGAAATTGTAGAAGAGGATGAGCCGCTCGGGCCGCTCGAGGACAACGTGTGCGCGAGAGCGTGGAAAACATGGTTGTTCGAATCGCCGCACTCTGTCTCTGACGTCGAGATTGTCGTCCTTGTAAAGTGAGCAGTCAGGCGAACCTTCGTCATTTATCGCTCGGATTTCCTCGTACAGTTTTAGACTTTTTTTCTTCTCATTTCAATAACAATACAAATCGGTACGTCGGTTGAATTGAACGTTCGAATGTGAGATTTGGATTCTTGGATTTTTAGGCGGTAGAGACGCGCGCGAATATTCGAATCGTTATAGCGCGGAGTTTCTGCGTCGTTTGCTCGCTATTGCCAACCTCGATGTTGTTTTTTTCAACCTTTACCGAGCTTCGTATGTACTATTTTTATTCCGACAGGAAAACCGATAAATACCATATTCATCCTATTTCCAGGCTTTCTCGCAACCATCACACGTGAGCGGAAAGGATGCCGGAGCAACGAGTTTCGCAACGAACATATTTATCGTACGCGATTCGTTCCTAAGGGCAACACCACCGCGTCTTGCCGCGTTTTTTAGGAGGAAAACACCTGGTTGAATTTTCTGAAAACGCTATCTTTGGTTTTCAGCGGATTCTCAAAATACAATATTTCAAAAATATTCTCTGAAAGTGGATCCATTCAAAATTCAGGGAGTTGTTATTTATATGCGTTTTTTTTAAATGACTTTTTTGAGATCGGTGACAACGATATCTCAATCATCACTGCACCGATCGAATTCGAATTTGACAAGCTTCCGTCACAATATCAAAAAGCAGTGCTCGAACGAACGATTTTTTTTCGATACAAAGTTTTCTTTCACCCAAAATTGCGTAATTCTTTAGATAAGTGACTTTTCCGAAAAATTGTTGTTTCCAAACAAACCCAAACGAACCCAATATAGGCGTCGAAATGTTCAAAAATAACATATTTTATCACGTGTTTCCGCGAACTTTAAAACCTCATAACTTTTTACCCATACTTTAAGGGGTTATACCAGTGTGACACTTGAAAAAATCGTGTTTTTTGCCTTTTTCGACAGTTTATATTTTCAAGAATATCATTATAATTTATATCATTTATACCAATATCATTTTGTTTTGCAAAAATCGATAGATAAGTCTTTGAACGCGTTTTTCTCGAAATGAGATTTTTCAAATTTGTTGACATTGTAACTCAAAGAGCAATTATCCGATTGACTTTAAATTTGAACTGAGTATTCGTGAATATATTTACTCTACAATGACGTAGGATATTTTTGATTGGATGCAAATTGACGATTTGGTATTGAAAAAAACGACCATTTTATAGTCAAGAAAACAGACTTTTTTCATAAATACGCCATTTTGTTAGATTTTGATATTTTTCGAAAATCCTACGTCATTGTACAGGAAATACCTTCCAGTTAAACGACGTTTTTTCCTTTTTCGGTTTCACCCACTCAATCGGTCAGAATCATGTCAGCAGTGGAGGAACTTTCTTTTTGGCGTCTTCGAAGGCAGCGCATAAGCCGCTTGGATATCAACATTTTTCTATGAAAAAGTTATGTAATATGGGTCAAATAAAGCCAAATATATTCTCAATTTTCCGAAACATTTAATTGAGTACTTTTCTTCCAAAAAAATCCCGAAAGTCACCGAAATTTTCAGCGTTCACACTGGTATAGCCCCTTAATGAAAACAAACCCAATATAGGTGTCGAAATTTTCAAAAATGTACTATTTTATCACGTGTTTCCGCAAACTTCAAAACCCCATTACTTTTTATGGGGGGTGAATTTCACCTTTCCCCAACTGAATATCATCATTTATAACCCAGTAAATGAGAAAATAGTAAAGAAAATTTTAGGCTCATTTTTCGGAAAAGTCCCTTATCTGAAGAATTACCCAAAATTGATACTTTCACTTCGGACTCCGGCCATTTTTAGAAAAGTCAATATTTTTTTTAAATCCTCCGTCCAAGCGCACTGGATTATTTTATGCAAAAACTAAAGGAGCGTGATTTTGTTTGCCATAGTTGCTTTATGTTTCGAGGAGCGGTGGTCACCACGAAGGACGTTTTTGAAACCGCGTTCTGCACAAACGATTGTATCTACCTTTACGAATATTTTTCAATAAAAACATTGCAAAAGATACTTAAAACCATACACTTTTAGGTAAGAAAAAAACCAATTAAAAGCCTGCACACGTTATCCTAAAAAAAATTCACGAAAACTCCTCTTGTTTCCGGTCGCGAGCTAGACATAACCCATCAATATATTTATCATATATGTTGATAAATATATATGATAAATACATATTCCAAACGTAATTTGACTTTTCCTTCCAACAAGTTGTGTCAAACCTACTACGGGTATTAACAGCGCACATCGCGCGTAGTCATCCGGAATGAGAACTCGTGTGTTATTCATTTTCACGACGATCTCGCGTTACGTAATTGTCGAGAGCGTGAAAAAATGCAAATTCAGCATGAAAGTTAGGTGCTGGGTCTAGATGCAATTATCCCCGGGGCTAATTCGGGTCGCAACTATACTCGAGATAAAAACATTTAATTGGCATGTATGCGGCGATTGGCGGGCGTGCGCGCGCGCGCGCGCGTTCGCTGTTTCGCGCGTGTGTGGGTTCGCACGAGCACAGGCAGCAGCAACGCCTCCACCGCCGCCGCGTTTAGTTACGGCTCGCGATAGCGATCCTATCGAACGTCACGCGGACGGTGCGTCGTAGTCGCGAGCTCGTTATCGCAGGAGAACACAAAGAAAAGAAGAAGAAAAAAAAACAGAAAAGTCAAA
The DNA here is from genome assembly GCA_964007375.1 of Ophion obscuratus. NCBI lineage: Eukaryota > Metazoa > Arthropoda > Insecta > Hymenoptera > Ichneumonidae > Ophion > Ophion obscuratus. Next base: position 14,988,995 of record OZ023321.1, on the reverse strand, counting down.
GTCGGGAGTCAAAGGTACGTACGTCGTATAATGCCGCGGGTCGAGAATTTGCAAAGCGCTGCGAGGTACGAGACACGTATTTTGAGCGCGGCCGCGACGTCTGCTACGTTCGCGCGGGGATCATCGTCGACGTACCACCGATCAATAAAGATTGACCGTCCGGTCGAGTCGGCCCTCTCGTTTTTTTTCCTCATCGACGCGACGTCTTCGCTATAGACGAGAATCGGATATTCCCCCGGTTGGATACGCCGATTCGAAAGTCCGAGTGACGGTGAGGTAAAAGTTACGACGGGGCCGAAGAGGCTGCCGCGCGCCCGCGATCATCCGTATCTCTACGAGTTTCGAACACTTTGACGAACGTCGGCTCGACCGCATTGCGGATGTCACCGATGCGACACCCCCCCCCTTCCTTTTTTTCACCCAACTTGTAATTTTGTTCCCCTCGTTTGTCCGAAAGCGTAGTTCTCGTTTTTGCGGCTGTCTCGGAGCATCCTCGAGAGTGATTTGTCCGAACTTTTCATTCGACGTTTCTCGATGCTGTGTTTGTAGGAGGTAAAAGGTGTTCGCGATGAGCTCTCAACCGATCATGGTTCCGGGCGGAGAACGTCGCGCTCAACAAGACTCGGCTCATTCGGCGGGCCACTCCGGAGGAGAATCCAAGACGACGCCGCCTCCCAGCGTCGGCAGATCGCTGAGCAGTCGTGAGTTATTCTCGCTCGACGCTTCAAGCACAGGCGCGTTGCTTCTACCAAAAAAATGCAGCTGGACAAAGTTACGGTATCAAGCGGCAAAAGCTCGGGCGCCTTTTTTGGTCTCCCGTCTGTGCTACGCGATTCGAACACACACTTGCTCCTCCGCTACACGCCACTCTCGTTTCCTACGTACACGCGTGATCTTCGAAGAGGGCATAAAAAACGCATCCTCGCGCTTGTAACGAGATTCGCGCGGAAGGCGGACGGACGATAGCGCGAATCGTCGTCGTCGGTCGTAATTTATCAATCAAAGGAATGGGGTGGGGGGTTGAAACTTTTGACCAAGCGTATCCTTGATGAGAATGGACAAACGGGAGGGACGGGGGGAGGGAGTGGGTGAGGTCGCTGTCGCGTCCGCCGTATAGAGCGAGCCGAGATTCATTAATATTTATCGAGTTTACCTGTAAACTTGACGGCCTCCGTAAAAAAAAACAAAAAAAAAATCGATAGGTAGGCACTGGGGTCTGCGTACGCGGGCGACAAGCGTTATTTTCCGCGCCAAGCTTTCCAGTGGAAAAACGGGCGTCACTTGGCTCGCTCCGTTTCCTCGAGAGATTGGGAAAAAAAATGTAGCTTATCGCGTTAATTTTCTTCATTGGGGAGAGTAGTAATCAAAAGGAAGCCGCGAGGCTCCTCGGCCGTTGATTCGCGATGGGTCGATGGTTGAGATCATTTGCGGGTAAGGGAGGTGAGAATACACCCAACGGGAAACGAAATTATCGGCTAAATCGGTTGAGATCGTGTCGCGTACAAAAGCCGATTATAATTTCCTCGATTCGACATTTTTAACGCTCCGCATGATATACGCCCTTAGCACCGACGGGGGACGAGCGTCGAGCTCGCCATGGCGGTCCTCACCATCAACCGGCCGCCCAATTGTCCAAGCTACCGTCATCGGAGTCTCTCACCTCGAGCGTAAATTTCACTACGGGCGGGCCGCCTCTCTCCCCAGGTACGTTTTTCTTCCTCGACCTAGCGGGGTAGCCTCCCCCGTACACGGGACCTCTCGAACTTTTGCTCCGTGTTGCAGGTGCGTCGGGCATAGGCGAGAGCAGCATGAAAATCGACAATTCCTCGGACAAGGTGAATCGATCGAATTTACGAGCCATTAAAATAGATTATTCGTATCTCACGTGACACGATTCTGTCCTCGCAGTCGCTCGATACGTGCAAATTAACGAGAAAGGAATCGTACAAGGCTCAACGAAAGAATTATCGAATGGAGAAGAAACGGGTCGCGAACGAATTGCTCAGTTCCCTAAAAGATCCGACCGTGATAGTAATGAGCGATTGGCTCAAAGTAAGAGGCACCCTCAAGGGCTGGACGAAACTCTGGTGCATTCTCAAGCCGGGTCTTCTCCTCTTGTACAAAAGTCCAAAGATCAAGGTGACTCTCCATCGCGGGAGGTCGAGCGAGACTGGGGCACGGCGCTGCTAACCTTTTTTTTCTTCCTTTTTGCGTACAGAGCAATCACTGGGTCGGCACCGTTTTGTTGACGACGTGTCAGGTGATCGAGCGACCCAGCAAGAAGGACGGCTTCTGCTTCAAACTCTTTCATCCTCTGGAACAATCCATATGGGCACCGCGAGGACCTCAAAAAGAAGCGATCGGTAAAACTTCCGTCATCCTCTCGAATCCCGCGTATCTGCAAAAAAAAACTCGGTTCACTTATTAATATTTCCGTATAATCGCAGGTGCCGTTGTACAGCCGCTACCTACTTCCTATCTAATATTTCGCGCACCCTCGCAAGCCGCTGGTAAATGTTGGCTCGATGCTCTGGAGCTCTCGCTCCGTTGCTCGTCCCTCATCGTTCGCTCGACAAGCGCGATACCCCGTTCGCCGCAGCACGACGGTACAACTACCCACGAGACCCAATGGAGCGAAGCCGATTACGAGAAACACTTTGACGATCATGGTAAACTCAAACAAAATCTTTCTTCCCCCCCCCTTTTTCAGCCGAAAAATGCTCTTTCTTTTTCCCATTCCGTAACCAACACTGACAACGTTCAGTCTATAAGGGGGAAAAAAAAACGAAGCGAAACAAGTAACGTGCGAAAATGTCGTGACGCGTGTGGTGCGGCTTCAAACTCGTTGATCGAAACTCGCGTGTACGACGAGGTCGCGGGGGGGGACGTTGGGAAATATGTTACAAATGACAATATATCCGTATCGAAGAATGGAAAGGAACTAATGCGGCTTCTCGAATTATCGGTTGAAACGCGTTCCACGCACGGTGGGCCGCGTCATCGAAAAAATTGTCACCCAGGCACGTTTCGACGTTTACAGAACACGAATTCGACCTGCCAAGCGTGTATCTCAGACATTACGCACCGCGCTCACCCACGACGCCCCAGAGACGCTTGCTCTCCTGTCCCCAGCCTCTGTCCCCGGCTTTCGGCAAGACGAGCCTCTGTCCCTCGCCGACCCCGATGTTTCAACAGCTCTATCACGCCGTAGCCTATTGGGAGAAGCAACTCCTCGCTAAATCACCCACGCCCACCCTTGATTTCGATAACCTCGAGAATTTTCCCGAGCCCGTTGAACAGCTCCTTGCCGATCCGCGCTACGCCCACCCTTGCCGCGTCGAGACCCCGAGACGCATGACCGTACCCTCCGTCAGTGTCCAAGAGCACCGGAACACACCCAGAGTAGTAACGCTAGATCCTGTATACACCTTGCGCACAGACCTGGACGATATAAGCCAACCGGAGAACGGAGTCGTCGCCGATACCGAGATTAGCCCCAGCGACAGCGAGTCCGAAGTCTCCATCAAGGAGGAAGAGACCTTTCGCGAAACACCCTACGTCGCTAATGAGAACGAATTTCTCGGTTCGGTAAGACCTGCTTTTTCTCTTCGTGTCTTCTCGTTGTATTTGTTTATGGCTTTTGACAGCAATGGAAAAATGTATATTTTTCGGGCCATCAGGCGGGCGAAGTCGTGGCCGAACTTCCGGATGAGCAAAAGTCGTTGATATGGTTTCTGATGAAACAAGTGCGACCGGGAATGGATCTTTCGAAAGTCGTGCTGCCCACTTTTATCCTAGAGCCGAGATCTTTCCTGGAGAAACTGGCCGATTCTTATTATCACGCGGATCTACTGTCTCAGTGAGTACGAGAGTACGAGAGGGCGAGAGGAGTGGAGCTTGGTGAATTTACGTGTGGGCTTTTCGCCCCTCCCACGCAGAGCTGTACTCGAGGATGACGCTTTTACCCGGATGAAGGGTGTCGTCAAGTGGTATCTATCGGGATTTTACAAAAAGCCCCAAGGCCTCAAAAAACCTTACAATCCGCTGTTGGGCGAAACTTTTCGATGCTACTGGCAACATCCGAGCGGTTCGCGCACCTTCTATCTGGCCGAACAGGTATGTCATCGGACTCGTTTTACGTGGGTCAAGTTTTTAGGCTGTTGCCATAATCGCATACTCACCGCGCGCGACACAGATATCTCATCATCCGCCCATCTCGGGATTCTACGTTACCAATCGAAGGGACGGCTTCACCATAAGCGCCACCATCGTTGCAAAGTCCAAGTTTTACGGTAAGTCGCGCGCGCTGGCCCTTTTCCTTCTCCTATTTACACTGCTCTTCGAGCTTTTCGCCTTTTCGTTTCGTTGGTTCGCGCAGGAAACTCAACTTCGGCAGTTTTGGATGGCGCGGCTGTGCTAACGATGTTGCCACGAGGCGAGGACTATACAATGACTATTCCTTATGCTCACTGCAAAGGAATACTCATGGGTACCTTGTCCATGGAACTCGGTGGCAAAGTCAACGTCGTTTGTGAAAAAACTGGTTATCATACGGAATTGGAATTCAAGTTGAAGGTAATTCTGGGGAGGCCTAACGTTTGTGAGAAAGACCCGCTTCTATCGGTTATGAAACTTTCAGCCTTTCCTGGGCGGCTCGGAGCAGATGAATCAAGTAGTCGGTAGGATACGCCTCGGAAAGGAGACTCTGGCGAGTATTTCGGGCCATTGGGACGGTGAAATAACCATCACGGACAAACGAACGGGAGTAAGTCGCGCGCCTGCTACGAGATTAAGACCTTGGGCCACAGTAACAAAATCACGTGCGAGTTTAACAATTTGTTTTCGTATGAAAAAGTGACTCGCTCATAAAATTAATTACACATTTCATTTAGCATGACTATCAAGCTGTTAGATTTTTTTCCGATGTACAAAATGGCCCACTACTAATATTTTCTTTTATTATCTTTTTTTAGGTGCTCCGCGGCGTAACATTTAGCATCCACAATTTTTGACCTAGAACAAAAAACAAAAATGCTCGTCAATCTATATTAGAATACCTAGAGAAGTACGTACGGAATTTAACAAATATTGTTTTATTCAAAAGTTGTAGGTATTTGGACTTAAGAAATGAATTTTCAGTGACAAATTTCGTTATAACTGCTCATAAACTGCTCATAAAATGAAAAGTTTTCGATCAATCAGAAATTCCGTACGTACTTCTCTGCGAAATGCAATTAGGAACATAAATTTTAAATTTGAAGTAAATCGAGTGAAAATTGTTGAAGTTATTTGACACGCCAATGGGAAAAAAGAAGTTTCGAGTAGTCGGCCATTTTGTACATCGAAAAAAATTCTAAGAGCTTGATGTTCATACTAAATAGATGTGTAATTCATTTTATGAGTGCAAAAAATTTGTTAAATTCGCACATGATTTTATACCCGTTACTGTGACCTAAGACCTTAAAGGAGGACACCACTGTAACTGCCCATTTTCGATCGTTTGCATTGGATTTTTTTTTTTTTTTTTTTTTTTTTTTTTTTTTTAAAGAAAGAAAGGAATAAAGCACATGTTCGAAAGAACTTTTTGACTTTATTAGGTATATATGGGAGTATGTGAAAAAGAAATTAATTTGTACAAAATAATACAAAATGGTGGCGCACGAGTCGCTATAGAACTACTGCTTGTCAGCCAACCCTCTCCGCGGCACGCAGTAGAATTGTCGTGAATTTATGTCCTGGAACGAAGAGTGAAATATTTTTGTTAAATATTTTAGTTTTATCAGTCAAGTACGGTGGAAATAAAAAAATTATGAAAAATAAAAAACAGAGACAAGTTTGAAAAAAAGTGCTTCGACCATACTTTTCATATAAAAAATGATATATTTTTACAATTTTCAATGAATCGTAAAAAGCGCTCGTATTTGACTGTCGAAGCAATCTAAAAAGCTAAGGTTTAAATTTCAAGTCGATTCAACGAAAATTGTTCGAGTTCTGCTGCGTGTCGATTTAAAAAACAAACTAATGCCACCTTTTGATAGAAAATTTTTAAAAACTCTTTTTAGTCGGTAAATTTTTCTCCAAAAATCTTTGATTGGATTTCCCAAAGGCTTACAAGAGTCGAGAACTGCGTCTACCGGCCTGGCATTGCCAAAGGCGCTTTTCAGCGCTCGGAAACTCCTCTCAAAAATAGCTCGAAAACCATTATCATAATTACCATAATCATTAAAACGGGTTTTCAACTATCAACAAATATGCATCATATTTTTGAAGGTTTAAAAGATCTTTTAAAAGTGTTTCCAAAAAAAAAACGAGTTTCGAAAATTTTGCAGTCGTGTTCTCCCTTAATCAAGCCCCGCTATCTTCCCCAAACACCGACGACGAGAATCACTTTCGTAATCAATCATTGCAGCAGGAAAGCGTTTTCTTCAATCCAACGGCGCAAGTTCGCGGCAAGAGATTGAAAAAGTATACGGTACCGATAGAGAATCAGAGCGAGTGGGAGAGCGAGAAACTCTGGAGTGCCGTTACTCTCGCTATAAACAACGATGATCAAGTCGCCGCAACCGAGCAGAAGACGATCCTGGAGGAGGCTCAACGCGAACGAGCCAAGGATCGCAAAGCGAGCGGTGAAGAATGGATACCCAAATACTTTCTTCAGGTTGGTCTCTCGATTCGTTCTTTGGGTACCGAATCCAAAGGACACAATGGAACCCTATTGCTGTCCGTCCGTATGTTGCGGGTCTCTAGCTCGTAAATGGAATGAGTTGCAGACCTGAAATTTTGATATTTTTTGTAGAATGTTGACCCAAAATCGAATGTTGAATTAAAAATTCAATTCAAATATGTTTCATGGGGATCCCATATATGAAAAAGGAGCAGAAAAAAAAACATTCATACCCTGGCATGTGGGTTGTCATCGTTTAAAGCTCATTGAGTAGAGTACAAATGTAATTTGCATTTTTTTATCTTAAAAAAATAAGAAATGGAGGGTTTGTCGAAGTTGACAGTTTTAGACCATTTTTGTTACGGCGTCTATCTCAAAAACTAAACTAGTTAGGAATATGGGATTTCTGTATATTATATACCATATACTGCATTTCAACAACAAATACTGAAAACGCCGATTCATAATGTCGTATATATAATAATTTTAATGTTTACATAATACAATCAATTTCTAATGAAAATATATAAAATTATTGTTATTTAAATATTTACATTACCAAATGACTTATTTTTACCAAGTATAATACCAAGAACAAGCCATTGAAATCACAGAAGAAACGAGATTGCAAATTAAAAACAGACTGTAGATCGTATATTTCATTAATTTTTCTTCGCCTCCTCTTTTTCTGCGAAAAATGTGACAATATTAGCAATTGGCTGGTACCAACTCCAAAAATAAGTCATTTGTTATTGAAAATATTTAAATAACAATAATTTTATATATTTTCATTATTAGCTTACAGCAGGAGTATACAAAGCTTTCTTTAGCTATCACGACCCCAAATGGTTTCGGTTTAGTACTACCTAAGAACTAAGACAGAAAAAAAGTATTACCTAATTAAGGGGTTGGGCCACTCTAGAGGCCGAAAAAATAAGCTTTTTGGGATTTTTTTTCAGAAAAACTACAAAATAAATCAAGATTACAAAAAGGGTGAAAAAAGATTACAAAAATAACAAATGAACTATGCAATATAAAAAAAATCCCACGTACTTCCATAGACAATGTATTTTTCAAGATATATTCAAAATTTCAAGTGAATCGGTTGAAAATTGTCTGAGTTATGTTTGCGGCCAACTTAAAAAATGCAGTTTTGAGATCAACGCTGCACGGCCGCCGTTTTAAAATTAATCACTTCAAAAAAATTATTGTATACAGTCACTGATATGTATGATAAACGCTCTTTTTGTAATCTCGATTTATTTCGTAGTTTATCTGAAAATAAAACCAAAAAGCCTATTTTTTCGGCCTCTAGAGTGGCCTAAGGCCCTAAATATCTAGTTAAAAAGTTAATTGGTCATATGTGCCGAATCCTAATAGAGCGAGGCCCGACTCGCACTTGGCAGGTTTTTATTTCTTCTTCTATCTCTTCTTTTTCACACTTGCGTTATTGCCCAGGATATCCTAACCGGCAATTGGATTTATCGGCACGCTGATCTTCGACCGTGGGATCCGCGAAACGACGTGATACAATACGAGCATGATTACATCGTCCGTACGAAGACGAGGCACAAGACGCCGATTATACGAACCGGTAGCATCGTCTCAGCGGATCCGCAGACACAGGTATCGCCACCATCGCCGTCGCCGCTGTCGCGTCTTGAAAAAAGAAAATTCCTCCGATCGAAAATTGGCGCGAGTTCGAGAGAACCCTCGTGAAAAGTTCCAACCCGAGAATCAACGTCCCGTTTATCCGGACAGATTGTACATACGCGCGTAATAAAGAGACAAAAGTCGGGCGGGCCGATTGTTTTTTTTTTTTCGGTGTAAAATTTTCGCGTATGCACGCGCGGCTTTACAATCTATCCAGATAGATAGTATACGACGCGAATGGCGAAAGAAGAAATATAACGTTGATTCGTTCGCTCGGAGCGGACTACGAAAGTTCGGGTTAAACGGTCTTCTTGCTTCAGGTGCCGTTGCTACAGGCGGAATCACGTTCGTCCCTTTCCGTCCTCAAATCATCGAAACGACAGCTTTCCAACAGTTCACCACTGGCCGAGATGGTCCACGACTCGGCGAGTTCCTCGGCCGATCTACATTCCGATTCTAGTCAGTCGATAGGAAAACGAAACAGACGCTCGGCCACGCGGTACGTTTACGACACGTCCGATCCTTCGTTTTTGTTTCTCGTTTTGTTTTCTCCTTCCAAAGCTTCTCTCTTCCACTCTCTTATCACTGCAGAATGGTCGGCATGATGAAGCACATGGACGCTCGAATGATGGAACAGGGCGAAAAGTTGAATCGTATACAACGAACCATCGAACAGCTCGCCGTCAGACAACGACTGCAACGAGATCCAACTTACAATACAAATATGTTGAAGAATTTCATCGATACGGTTATCGTGATCGTTGTCGTATTTTTTGTTCAATACTTTATGAAGATGTGGAATCGCGATACTCCCGGAGTCAAAGAAGCATGGTGAGTTTGTCCCTTTTTTCTTTGACCACTTTTGGCGCTTGCGCGAGAGGTCGCCTCTGCTCGAAGCACAAATTTTAATGACTATTTGTTTTTCTCTTCTTTCCTTTTTTCTTTCGGCCGAATAAGCCAGACACTAAAGTCGGGATGATGATGATTGAGAATCCTTCACGAGCTGTGTGCAATATTCTCAAGAGTGTAGGGCTTATTGTAAGGGCTAATTGATTTCACTATGCGCACCAAACACGTATCTACGAGTAATCGTGTCACTCTTTTCATCGGATCTTGGATTCATTTTGCACATAATGTCGATCGTACGTTGCGATTGTTAATTGCGTTAATACCGCGCGGTAGTAGACGCTAATAGGTGGTTTGTAGTACCTGTTTTACGATTTTCTCGCCTCCCTCGCACCCTTTCCGGTAAATTTGTTAGAAAGTAATTTTATACGGGTTGTTTTTTCTATTACACTTTTTTCGTTCCCTTCGTGATATTTCATATACGAATGGATATTTTGTTGTTGTTGTTGTTGTTGTTTACATTAAAGAATCCTCGTGTCTGCAACTTTACCACCGTTCGAATCTCCGTTTGAGATTTTCAGGGTACAATCGCTCATCGAGCCTAACGAAAAATTGGCAAAATTGCGTCTCTACAATAATAAGATACAATGTTAATCGTCGTTCAAATTGTACGGCGATAAATTACATTTTGCGAGAGTGGACGACACTCGGTGCTGTTCGATTATACGGAGGTTAAGGTAAAATGTGCTTATCGCAGTGATTTATGCCGGAGAAGATATACGAATCGATCATGTAGTTACGAAGAAACATTTTATATTGTCAGGTGGGAATAAGGCAAGATGAAAAATATATATATATATATATATATATATATATATATATATATATTGCGCGAATGTGATATTCTATTCGCGTGTATATTAGGAAGTGCGTCGATTGTTATTGCGTGCCATGCTTGTTCGATCGATATCGCGCTGTAGGAGGGGCAAATGACAAAAGTGCGTTAATCGGTTAAATCACGCTAGTTTGACTCCACGCACCGCAAACATACATGCCGCCTGGTCTAGTCAAAAAAAACACTTGTCTCGAGTGGTCCGCGACGAAACGATTCGGAATGAAAAATTTGCGAATAAAAAGATTCCTCTTGTGACTATCTCAGAATCACCGTGATTATTGTAAATAAATATTTTGTCTGTAATCGCCATGTATTTGAAGTACAGTGAGCAACGATACGGGAACTGGTTCGATAAATGTGTTTTATTAAATGCGTGCTGCCACGGCGGCGTTATGAAAAAAAAAAAAAAACTAAAAACAAACAAATATATACACACACCCACGTAGACGCGATAATCGTATGATACACAATTAATCGCGTAGACGCGCGTTCAAACTTGTTAATACTGCGTGTTTGCGAAATATACGAAGCTCGAGTCGATCGACGAAAATGATAATCCGCAACTCGTTACGATGCTATTCCTACACGTAAATGTCGGGTTCCGCCTTGATGCTGTTCTTGTTGCGAAAGTAATCCTTCACGTAAGTGCCGACGCAGTTCTCCTCTGAGGACAAAAGAAAAGAATTGATTAATTAATTCGTCGATGGAGAGGAAGCCCTCCGTACTCACCTGGAAACGTGTTTTCGATAATCAACATGTCCGCGATGTGTTTGGCGAGTGCTTTGAACAACAGTCGGTTTTTTATTACCCCTGACGTGTAATAAGGCATCAGATGTTTAACGACCCAGGGTGCTATGCGTTCTTTGCAGGCTGTCAAATGTTCCTCGATGCGTATCGGCGACTCGGGCATCGTTTCTTCCTCGTCCGGATCACCGAACAATTCGATAAACTTAGCACACAGACGTCCGTGCTTTCGATAATTTTTCATCGACAATTCCAACATCTTTGCTTCTAGCTTTGATACTTGATGAACTCTTTCGACGAACCATATGCCTCGGTTCTTACGATTTTGTTTCTCTTCGGAAGTTTCCTCGTGCGGCGGAGTCTCGACGCCGGCCATTGCTCGTTTCTTCATTTTTTTGTAATTACTGAAGCTCAGCTTTCTCTTATTGCTCGTTGTCGTCGTTGTCGTCGTTGTCGTCGTCGTTGTTGTCGTTGTCGTTGCCGCAGTCGTCTCACCGTTTCTCATATTTTCCAATTTCGATCCAAAGTTTGCTCGCGCCATTGCCACCGGAGGGCACTCTTCGGCGCATAGTTTCCCAATTTCCGAATCGACGTTTGCCTTGCTAACGCCCGAGTGTTTCTCGATGAGGCTCATGAGATCGCTGCTGTCGTCGCTCTCGCAGAACATGTCTTCCAAATGTTGCATAAGCGAGTCCTGCGATCCATCGTCCTCGTTTTTCGAGCTCGTTTGCAATGGGGGCTCCGTCATTGTTTCGCTCTCGAAAATGTCAAATTTCGCCTCGTCTCGATTGCTTCTGAGTTCCTCCGAGTTTAAAAGTTGATCCACAACTGTCGTCGCACTCGGAAAACTTTTCGGTCGCTTATCATCATCCGTGGGACTTTGCGGCGGCGGCGGCCGCGGAAGCGGCGGTGGGGGCGGCGGAGTTTCGTCCTCTCGTTTCGCTTTGATCTTTCGAGTCTCGTGAGATTTATCGCGTTCGCAAATGGAATTTAATATCGTCTCTTTATTCGTCGAGCCTGCAACTTGCTTCTTCGATGTTTCCGACGTTTTATTTTTGATACTCTTCTCCTCTCGTCCGTCTTGCTTTCTTTGGGTCGCATTTTCCGGAAAATCTGACGTTACGCAAGTGCTCCGAACGCGAGTAGCGTCTTTGGTAAGGCAGCGAGGTTCGCCCGTCTGTACAGCGACGTCCACACCGCCCGACGGTCTTTGAAGGAACACGGCCAATCTTTTGTATATTTTTTCACCGCACGTGCTTTTCTTTATATCTGAAATCTAGATACGTAAGATCGCAGAGTCAAAATATTATCTTCGGACGGTACACGAAGACGTATCGACGAGACTTGCCATTTTGAGCATCGTTTGTCTGTACAGAGACGCCTCGAGGGAAGCCTTCACAGCGCAAAGCTCCATACCGGCAGCAAACTTCTTCAAAGAGGACTTTGATACTTGCTTCTCGTCAGTTCCGTGCCCGACGTTGTAATTGCTTACAACCGACTTGTGAAGATAGGAAAAGTAGACGCGTCGCACCTGACGGACAAAGTGATTGTATTACAAGTATAAAAAAACGTTGATAAATTGTTGTAAACTTGTGTTTTAACCATTGATGTGAGACGAAGAAATTCGTCATTGAATTCGGAACAATCTTTCACGAGGATAGACGGTTGTGCCAGCGAAGAAATACTTTCGGCATCATCGTCGTCGTCGTCGTCGTCGTCGTCTTCATTGTCGTACTCGTCGTCGTCGTCTTCCTCGTCATCGTCGTCGTCGTTATCGTTGTCGGTCTCCTCCTCAACCGTCGCTTCGGGATCTCGGGCATTCTCGTTTAAACAATCGTCCTTCTCTTGTTTGAGCGCAAAAGGTGACAGTGCGTCGAACGGTTGTGTCGCGGTCATACTCATCGGACCGGGCGCGCGCTAATATCCTTCACCTTGCAGCTATAAAGAAGCGTATTATTTGTAATAATGCTCGATTCGCGGATACAAACGTAACTCGTCGTTTAATCGAACAAACATTCGCGAGGTAGGTTATGTTTTGGAAGAAACAAAAACAATGATTGCACGCCGCTCGGAGCTAACGCCCCGCCCCGTGAACGACGAATAGCTGCACTAGACTCGTCCTACTCGAGTCAAGTGTGCTATTTTTTATTTATTTCCAACACTGCTCTCATTATTTAAACGAATGTTTTTCTCTCTTGTAAATGTTGGGAGACGAGAATATATTTGAAATCCTCGACGTTTTTGCACGTACATGCTCGAGGTTACACGCGCATTGGTACTTATCGCGTGAAGAGGGGCATCGAAACATACGGGCCCTTTTTTTATTTTCATAGAGCGTTCGTGTCGCTCCGGCGCGTTCTCTCGTGTGTCCCTTTAAGGCGGATTACGTGGGCAAGACGGTCGGGCAAGCCGAGACTCTTCCACGTTTTTCTTCATCTGACAGGTGATCTCATATTTTAAGCATATTTTTTTGTATCACTTTGCTCGAGGCTAGTTGACGATTCTCTGCTCAAGGATGCGTACAGCCAGTCTCGCCAAAGTTTCTCCTCGACGAAGCTTTTCCATTGGCATATGTTCGAGGCGTGCGCTCGCCGCACCAATATTTTAGGTTAGGAGTACGATCGTCGACGATTTCTGCTTCGATCTCGATGCGGCTGCGGCGGCGGTGGCAACGGCGGACTGACATTTTCCCAACAATAACGAAAACGTCGCTGTGCCCAAGAATTATTTAGTTCGATTTTTCAGGCCCTCCGAGCGCACGGCTTCGTCATGCCTCCGAAAAGGTCTATGGAGGAAACCGACAGGTTGACTCGCATAGCCATCGTCAATTCGGACAAATGCAAGCCCAAGAGATGCAGGCAGGAGTGCAAGCGCTCTTGTCCCGTCGTGAGAATGGGAAAGCTCTGTATCGAAGTAACGCCCAACAGCAAAATAGCTTCCATCTCCGAAGAATTGTGCATCGGATGTGGTATTTGCGTCAAGGTGAGACTCTCTTACGGAATAACGTTGAGAGGTAAAGGTCGCATAGTAATAAACATTATTTACATCTGCAGAAATGTCCGTTCGAGGCCATATCGATAATCAATCTTCCGAGCAACTTGGAAAAGGAGACTACCCACAGGTATTCCAAGAATTCGTTCAAGCTTCATCGGCTTCCGACGCCGAGACCCGGCGAGGTTCTGGGACTGGTAGGCACCAATGGTATCGGCAAGTCTACCGCTCTCAAGATATTGGCCGGAAAACAAAAGCCCAACTTGGGTCGTTTCACGGTGAGTATTCTTCCCGTCTCTGCTTAATTGCTTACACCACTGTAAACATCCAAAATTAAACGATTTTTCGCGATTTTTATTTCGCGTGGAAGGACTAGTAAGAGGATGCTAATATTCAAGGATGTTATTAGTCATATCTTGAAGTGAACGAAAAAAATTATACATAGTAATGCTGGAGGCATTCTTACGAGGCATGTTGAATTTGAGACGCTTTGCGGCACGCAGTATAACTGACGCAAATGTAAATGTGGAAGAAAGTTTAAAAAATTCTATTATTTTACATGAGTAGAGCTAGATAAGTACGTAGGAGATTTTGAAAATATGAATTTTTGTGTAATTCGCAAGCATTTAAAATAAAAACTCAATTTTTGACAGAAAAAATGACAATAATTTGTTAATAAGTAATGTTATAATTAACTCATGGAAAATCCCGTACGTATTTCTCTTTGGAATGTTATTTCAAAAATGTGCTCAAAATTTGGAGCGAGTAGAATGAAAATCGCTGGAATTATGCTGCATGCCGTTTTGTGCGACGGGCCTTTTTTTTTAACAGGCATCAAACTTTTTTCCCCTCATTCTAGATGTTTCAAAGCATCTCTTAAGCGAATTGAAGAAAAACAAAACAATTTTTTGAAAGTTCTACAGTGGTGTTACTCCTTAAATATTGAAAATCCTCGAGTATCTATAACGGAAGCGCGCGTTTCGCAGGATCCACCCGACTGGACGGAAATCTTGAGTCACTTCAGGGGTAGCGAATTGCAGAATTATTTCACGAAGATCCTCGAGGACGATTTGAAGGCGTTGATAAAGCCGCAGTACGTCGATCAGATTCCAAAAGCGGTGAAGGGTACGGTGCAGCAGTTGCTGGACAAGAAGGACGAGTGCGGCAGGAAGGATCAAATTTGCCGCATGCTCGGTAAGCGCGCGAACGCTAGAGAGCTTGTTCACCTTCGACGAGAACGTCCGGTTATTTTCGTTCGTTCGGCACAGATCTGACGCACATCGGTGATCGCGGTATCGAGGAACTCTCCGGTGGGGAACTTCAACGTTTCGCTTGTGCCATTGTCTCGATCCAGAACGGCGACATATTCATGTTCGACGAGCCCTCCTCTTATCTCGACGTGAAGCAACGTCTAAACGCGGCCGTGGCGATTCGTTCTCTCATCCATCCGGACAAGTTTATCATCGTAGTCGAGCACGATCTGTCCGTTCTCGATTATCTCTCGGATTTCATATGCTGCTTGTACGGGGTTCCCGGTGCTTACGGCGTCGTTACTATGCCGTTCTCCGTGCGCGAAGGCATCAACATCTTTCTCGATGGCTTCGTACCTACCGAAAATCTTCGCTTTCGCGAGGAATCCCTCGTTTTCAAGGTGGCCGAGAGCGCGACCGAGGAGGAGGTCAAACGCATGAATCACTACAAGTATCCGGCGATGAACAAGACGATGGGAAACTTTACGCTCAGAGTTGAGAAGGGACAATTTACCGATTCGGAGATTCTCGTGCTTCTCGGTGAAAACGGCACAGGAAAGACGACCTTCATAAGAATGCTCGCGGGCAATTTACCTCCTGACGAGGGTTCCGGTAAGTTCACCGACCAACATCGTCTTCACGCGAATATTCTCTTTCATCGTCATCATCATCTTCTTCTTTTTCCCAGAAACTATCCCCATGCTTCACATAAGCTACAAGCCTCAAAAGCTCAGTCCCAAGTCTCAGGGTATCGTCCGACAATTGTTGCACGAGAGAGTACGGGACGCGTACGTCCATCCGCAATTCATCACGGACGTGATGAAGCCCCTCAAGATAGACGATATAATGGATCAAGCGGTGCAAACTCTCTCGGGAGGAGAGTTGCAACGCGTCGCGATGGCTCTCTGTCTGGGCAAGCCAGCCGACGTTTACCTCATCGACGAACCGTCCGCCTATCTGGACTCAGAGCAGCGTCTCGTAGCCGCCAAAGTCATCAAGAGGTGAGCGCCCTCGTGCCAGAACCCATCTCCAAAACTCTCCCTCTCGTAACGCTTATTTCCCTCTTTCATCAGGTTCATTCTTCACGCGAAGAAAACTGGCTTCGTCGTCGAGCACGACTTTATCATGGCGACTTATCTCGCTGACCGCGTGATAGTTTTCTCAGGCGAGCCCTCCATCAACACGGTCGCTCACACGCCCCAATCTCTCTTGAACGGCATGAATAAATTTTTGGAACTACTCGGTATCACCTTCCGACGAGATCCGAACAACTTTAGACCGCGTATCAACAAGAATCAATCGGTCAAGGTGAGAATCTCCTTCCGCACGCCGTCGAACGTTTATACTTATTTTTCTCACACGATGAAACGTTCTTTTCTCGCGTGACTTTTCGCAGGACCTCGATCAAAAACGAGCCGGGCAATACTTTTTCCTCGAGGAATAGACATCGAGAAGCTCCGTGGATCGAGAGAGCGAGTACCTCGCGACGAGCATCGGGAGGCAGGTGGGCGCGGTCTCCGAGTATCGACGATACGAATGAAAGAAGAAAGATGCAACATGGACGGTGCAGAACTTGTTTCGATCTGTAGAAAAGGTCGACAATGAAGTTTGAAAGCGTGAACGTTGATCGGCATGTGCGTTAGGAACGCGCGAGCCTCGTCTACGATGGAAAAACGTCGACGAAAGAAAAAGCGGGAATGAAAGGTAATCCGTGGATATTATATCTGTCGTCTGTATTTGTATCGATTCTTTATTATCGGACACGTGTACGCAACCGTAAATAACAACAAAGCGACATGGTTTCTCGCACACCCTGGAAACACGATTCTCATTGATACGTCGTAAAAGCGTCGTCCTTTTTTTGTCATCGTCCGAATCGTCGAGCCCCTCGTCACAACTAACATCGATAAGAATGCTTATGATGAAAAAAACGAAAGAAAAGTAGCATCGGCCGAGGAAGGCGTAGCGGACTAGACGACGAGGTGAGAGACGTCGACGGTGTAAGCCGCGGGTGAGAGTCGTATCGCGTCGTCGGTCCGGGATGAGGAGCGTTGCCGTATATCGCTGTCACCGGGCCAGGCGCGTCCGGGACTCCTCGGTGTGAGACTGGAACGAGGCACCGAATCCACGGCCAGGCTCACCGTCGCCGGATCGTTGAGGCCGTTGCTCTGGATTCTACGCTGCTGCGGTGTCCCGCTTCGCCCAAGTTTTTTACGCTTCTGTTAACACGCACACACACACACACACACAAGAGCGTGATATGATGTGAGAGGAATGCACCGGCGATAAAAAAAAAGGAAGAAAAAAAAGAAGAGGGCCGTAGTAGCCGAGTTTCGCGGGCTAGATCGTGAAACGTGCTTCGTGCGGTTCTTTCGTTTCTAATCGATCGAAATGGGAGATAAGATTGGCAAGCCTCGTTCAGACGCTAATCGAGCGGCTAGGGGGGGGGGGGGGCGTGAGGGATTACGAAGAAAAGAGTGCGGGGGGATAGTCTTTCTCTTTGGATACCTGGTCGGCCTGGGATCGCCGGAAAAATAAACGTTTACTTATTTTTTATGGGCGTACGAGTCGGTAAGAGGGCTTGCTGACGCAAGAATTACCTCGACGAGTCCTCTCCACTTGTCGGCAGCGTGACGGGCCAATTCGAGTTTCTTCTGCTTTCTTATCTGATGCTTTTTGTAGGCCATCTCTATGATTATGAGAACGACACCGCCGATTATTCCCGCACCCACCAGAATGAATACACCCGCCATGTTCTTCAGTCCGAGGGTATTGGGCGCCTTGTCCTGATGTTCGCACTGTTGGAGGTTTCTCTGCAGGATCCAGTGCTTGTCGAGCTTCTCCATAATGCCACCTGCGAGTAAGAGCGAGCAAACGGACGTTTTTTTTCGCGGCGTAACGACAACGAATGGCTTCTACGCAATTACGCTTACTCTCGTGAAAGTCGAGGATCGCGAGGGTGACCTCGTCGGCCCAGGGTGAACCCTTTTGCAAGCCGATACCGTAACCCGATCTACCGAACAATTCGCCAGCGGTCACCAACTCGCAGTCTTGGGCAGCTTCGAATTCCAAACGGGAACTGTCCCATATGAAAGCCATGAGTTTTCTGCAATCGATCGATATTTTTACGTTTTTTTTAGTAATAGCCTTTGCACTATCCATCCCCCCCCTCTCACGTCTATCTTTTCCTACCCAATTTTCACGTCTCGTATCGCACTCTCGGCGGTATCGTAGTTGTTGGCCTCCATCGTGCGATACATGTTGGACAACTCGACTTGTCGTCTAAAGTACATATCGACAGCCGAGCCTTTCACCGTCGCGCAAGTCAAATTTTCCATCGTATTTCTCAGCTGTGAAGAATAATATTGAGATGTTGAATAAGTTCTCGCTTTTTTCGTGATAATTAATGCTTCATTAAAAAAAAAAGAAACGTAAAAAAACTTCTTTTAAACAAGCTTTTATTTAAAAGGTACTGTACTAAAAAGTAAAAAATTATGTTCAGTGAAATTGAAAATCAACACAGTATATCTATAAAAAAGTTCCTTCCTTGGTTACACATCATAGGTGCAAGTACTTAAAGGGTACACAAACGTCAATATTTTTTAAACATGAAATATAAGTTTTAAAAGCTTGAGGCTTTTTTTCAGAAGTTTTGAAGTAGTATCAGTACTTATTACTTTTGACAGCTCGAGCGTTAAAATCTATATTTCATATTTTTTAAATATCTACGTTTATGTACCTTTTAAGTACTTGCACCTATGATGAGTGGCCAAGGGAGGGACTGTTTTGTAGTTATACTGTTTTGATTTTCAATTTTACTAAACATTGTTTTTTACTTTTTAGTACAGTACTTTTTAACTAAAAGCTTGTTTTGTAAAAGTTTTTCTTTTCGTTTATTTTATTTTATACTTTATTAGTATTAGAATTTGTTTATTCATTTTCCATGTCAGACCCCCATGCCATTCAGACATCGGCGTAATTAAAAAACTTGCCTTAAAAATAAACCGTAAAATAAAAATTATAAATAGTGTTCAGATTAACAAAGTGAATGAGTCCAAACTCGATTGTCCTACCATTTGCCATTAGGAAATGTCAGTTCCCACCTCCCACCACCATTATCAGACGCTCGTTATCATGTGTAATGAAAAGAGCTCATGATAACAAATCAAATGAGCACAAACTCGACTGTCCTAGTATATGGTTTAAGGAATTGCATTGCACATTTCCCACCTCCATCAACAGACCAGCTCCATGGTGCCATATTATTGCATTGCCACATGGTTATGCCAAATTTCAGCTCATTCGGATGCCAGCAAGTGCTTGAAAAATGGATTACAAATATTGAACCGGAAGGACAGACATACGAACGAAGTAAGTTAAGGGGGAATATACTTTCGTTAATTTTGTTTGCATTTTTTTCCTACATCTTCCAGAAAAGAAGAAGAGCAATGTATGGTCCAGGCATCGCCGATTAAAGGTAAATACAAAATTTCCATGATTTTACAGTGCTTAAAACTTTAAACGCGTTTTTCTCGAAACTATGTTTTTAGACACAGGCGGATGCGTAGCGCCTCGAGTCTAAAATCGATTGATTTGAAATTTCAACTGTAGCTTCTTGACAACCTTTTCTAGTCCAGTACGTAGGATTCTTTTGATAAGTTGACATTTAAAAACTTTATGATCGATATTCGACCGATTTTTTTATATATAAACGCCATTTAAAAAAAAATCAATATTTTGAAAAAACCCCTACGTATTGGACTAGTTTATTATATCTACTTTCAAAATATTTTTCGTTTTTTGTTCTAGCTTGAAAATTATGACCTGTGCGAATACGCCCGTAAAGGACTATGACAAAAAAAAGGAGTTTTCTTTCATCGACTACTGCGCCGCCATTTGGCTTCAAAATAATTTAGAAAAAAATTCTTTTACCTTAAGACTTGTACTAACATGTATAAAAAACCGAATTAAAAAACATTGTTTCGTTTTTCTTAAATAAATTGTCAAAAATGACCCTTTATTTTTTCCCTCACAAAGGTCTATTCCTCCTTAAATAAAATCCCAATGCTTTCAAACGTTTCGAAAATGTTGTGTGACCAACTCCTAATAATTCTGTAAGTTCAGATAACGTCTGACATGAGTCTTCAGGAAGTAATGCCTCCAATTCAACACATCCAAATCATTATTTTTGAAGCGTCCAAGCCAATCTCTGCATGTCGTTTTCGACAGAGCATCGTCGCCGTAAGTCTCAATAAGAATTCTGTTAGCTGCAGATTTTTTTTTAACAAAGTAGTGAAGAAAAACTTCCCGCAAATACATTTTTGGCACGAAATTTGACATGTTTCACACTATGAAAAAAAAAGTTCTTTACACTTCGGCAAAATGACATACACTGAATTTCAAGCTTGCTTCTAGCACTTCTTTCCAAATGCGTTATCAACGTAAACTACACGCACGCAGTTCTGGTAACGCCATCTGTTGGAAAACAGCGAGAACTTATTCAACGTTCTATAAGAATGGAGAAGAAGGGATGAGAGGATTGTCACATCCGGCGACGTAGTCGGTGAACTTTCCCTATAGCCCCTCTTATCCACCCGAGTCTGATGAATACATGGTTCCAGGACCGATTTCCCCAAAAAGTTGTAAAACAAAAATATACGTAACTGCCAGCAAGATGACTCGAAAATCACCCGCCAACAGGCCCCGATGTTGTTTCAATTTTAACCTATGGGAACCAACGATAGACCGAGGGCTGCGGAAAACTCCACTCGGCGCGGCAATAAATCCGAGAGCGCGTCTAAAATCGAGCGCGCGCGCAAGGCCTGCGACGCGGTTAGTCGCTACGTTATCGCAAGGCGACTCGGCGCCGAGGCCCCAGACCTCACATAAACAAATCCAACTCCGCATGCTTTCCCACGAAAAACTTTCAGAGGAAAGACTTCTCTGTCCCCCGCCGTGATTGAGTAAAGGGACATGAAAAAATCAAAGTCCCCTTCTTTCCCAACTCTACCAGGAACGGAATCTAGAGCACAAAGGTCCAGAGGACGAATGCAACGTCAGTCGTAATCCAACATCAGTTCGAACCCAACATCTAATTTCAATCCAGCAGTCTATCGCTAAGTCTAACATAGTCTCCCGTCAACTACCATCGAATCAAGGTCTTCTATCGAGTCTCAATCTAGGTCTTCCGACAACATCCATCGAACTCAGAGCTCAATCTCCCGTGAATCAACTTCGAATCAAGTTCCTTTATCATGTCTTAATTCCAATCGACGTACGAACAATCTTATTGCAAATCTTCCTTTCGAATTCATTAAATGTATAACTTCTCGTAAAAAAGTCGAATCCGTTTCCCGCGCTCTAAGATCGTAGAGAGCTTCAAGTGGCTCTCGCCATCCATATACAGGGTGGCCGGAACATTGACGTCCAAAAATAAAATTTAGGACCCTTGTATCGCGGGGTATCCGAATCGCCCCCATGTATGTTCCACGACTTTTCATAGTTTTCGAGTTATGCATTTTTTTCTGAAGTTTTGAGAATTTTTGACCCGACCAATTTTTAAAAAATCTAAAAAACAAGTAGAAGACTGTCGAGATTTTTTTTGCAACTGAATCTTCATGAGTAGTACTTTTATCCATAAAAGAATCAGCTTCGTACTTGTGATGAAAGTTATGAAAATGTTGGTCTAAAGTGAAAAATGTACATTCGGTAAATTATGACTTAAATTTGCAACTTTTAATAAAAAATCTAAACAGGTGACTTCATGGTTCCTAATTAGGCCTCAAGAATCCGCCAGACTCTTCTGTTAATATTAATTCTGTTAATATTAATTCTATTAATATTAATTAATATTAATTCTGTTAATAGTATTCAATATTAAAATACATTCAAATCCGACTATCCATTTGTAATAAAACGTCGGTTAAATTTACATGAGCTTGTCGACTTATTCCTCAATACCGAAATATCACTTAATTGCATTCTTTCCCACGCACTACCCCTTTTTACCCTCATCCCGTGCTATTGCGCTAGGCGTAGGCAACAAAGAGGGAAACGAAAATATTACGCTCGCGTCCCTTCCGGATGTGAGAGGATAAAGCGCAACTGGATCGGCGCTTGCACTCACCCGTGCATCGTTGATACCGGAGAGCTTGGTCTTTGGCCTCTCGAGAACGAGGAAAGCAGCCAAGTTGGCAGTGTACGATGCAACGATGATCATGGCGAAACCGGCCCACACCATACCGAGCACGCGAGCGGAAAAACTCCGAGGTGTACCTGGTGGATCATACGAGGGAAGGGCGTTTCAAGGCCACCCTTAACCAAACCCGGTGAGGTCACGTTGATTAGACTTACCCTCGCCTATACCGCTGTTCAAAAGGACTCCCCAGGCGAACCAAATGGCGCTTGACAAGTTGAGGGCGTCCTCCTCGGTGCCGTCGGTATTGGCTAGCTTGAACCTCCCGAAGGGCGAAAACCGGTCCAGGAGGTACAGAACTAGCGCCACCACGTGCACCGACACCATCACCAGAATCCACAGGGTGTTACTGAACGGTTGAAGGAAAGATACGAGCGTCGAGGATCTCGACGGCTGCGGGAATAACGGTGATAAATAACGCCGTCGAACGAACGAACAAAACGAAAAGACAAAGAGCGCATACTTTCTTCTCGAGTATGGTAATGCCCTGATACTTGAAGGGTTTGCTGAACTCGATGAACTCTGCACGCTCAGGATTAATCGTCAAGGGTGCCACTATCATATCGGCTCGTTCGTTCACCAGTTCACCGATCAGTCCCGTCCATTCTTTCTTACCGCCCGCCGCTGCGTATACAAGAATAACATCAATAACGCGCAATTGATCATCGATAGTCTCGTTGCTATCGACGTACTCGAGCTGTTTTTAATCATGTAACTGCCAAATTGGCCGTCCGGTGAAAGAGCCACGGTGTAGGTAAAGTTAATCGTTTTCGAAAGTTCTTTGAGCAGATCCATGCAGTATCCTTTGCAGCAATACGAAAGACCGTCTGCGCCTGGAGAAAACAAACGTTCGGGAATAAGATACGAGGGGGGCATTAGTTGTCGCGTGAAAAAGGACCAAAGCTCATCGGTTTTTTCGGCTAAGCAGGTATGACCTATAGCTCCCTGTATTTTAATTTTACATTGAATTCCTTTAAATATTATATTTATTGTAATTAATTTTTTATTTCATTTTAATAGTTTGATATAAAACATTGATTTGGGGAGTCAAAAATATAATTTTATTTAAAATTATAATTTCCCGGGAAAAAATGGACATATATAAACATAAATAATCAACCGATGTGTTGGTCTAGTGGTTAGCGTACCTGCCTCTGAAATCAACACATCGGGAGGTCGCGGGTTCGAATCACCGTCTCGTAGTTTCGTCGAGAAATAAAAACACAGGCGTGACGTAGATCCAGTTGTACACAGATGTCGCGCACACGGACCGGTACGTGTGTGTGTCGGATGGGTATGGCTGTAGCCTGTGAGCTATTTCTCGACGAAACGCGACTAGCTCCGAGGCTGGGAAGCGAACTCGTGACCGGCTGTATTGGTATAGGTTTTCCGCAGTTTCCCTATACCCATGACAGAAATGTGATGATGAATATAATACAGAGGGGGAAGTCGGCTGCGGCCGCAATGGGGAGGGGGGATGATGGAGAGAAAGAACAAGTGTAGAGCGGTGGACATATAAGTGGAGCCTTGTAAAAAGCCGAAAAGGCTGTGCAAGTAAAACTTGAAATAAAAAAAAAATAAAAAATAAAAACATAAATAATCATGTATGATCTTGTCATAAATGATCGTGAACTCTATATAAGTATATGATTTTTGTATACTTATACAGAGATCATTGATCATTTATGACAAGATCATACATGATTATTTATGTTTATATATGTCCATTTTTTCCCGGGTATACAGATAAATGTACAAATACTTTTTTTATAATACAAGTGTAAAATATGATTATATGAAGAAGTACAATATGGGTTGACTTATTTGTGATATTATGCGGGTAAAAAAATAATACCGAAAAAAATATTTATAATTTGTATGTATATTAACAATTATTTAAATCACCATTTTAGTACGTTTATAATAAAACAATAAAATATCAGCATCACATGCTGATTTTGCTGCTTGTAGACAGTATTATATGAAAAATGACACGCACTATACATGGCCCTATATGATATCAAAATAGTCTGTAGTGGTCTTATATATGGAATAATATTCATGGTCATATATGTTTTCGTTATTATATACGTTCAAATATGGTTGTTGCGGATAATTACGATTACATATATGATCATATATGACACCAAAATAGTTTGTACATCATATATAAGTTCATATACATGGTCTCATATACAATTATATATGATAATATATAGTACATGTTGTATCATATATGAGTTATATATACAACTATATGTTCATATACGAGTTCAGAGTACCAACTTTTGAACATACATGATCATATATGGGCATATATGGTCCACACCTAGAAAAAATAAATACATGGTAATATATGGTCATATATGGATATCTACATATATGATCATTCATGATATCATGTTAAGCATATATAATTGTATATAATGGTATATATGAGTATAAATAATCATATATGTTTATATATGTCCATTTTTTAATAAATAAAATTATAATATTAATAGAATTTGAATTTTTTAGGTTTATATCTATTAAAATTGAATATGTTATTTTATCAGATTGAATTAATTTATTATTTATAAGATTAGTTTTAATAATTTCACTTAGAGTAATTATTTATAGAATTGAATATATAATAGGGGATAAAAATAGAGAACGATTTTTTTTCTTATTTATTATATTTGTAATTTCAATAATTTTTATAATTATTAGTCCTAATATAATTAGAATTTTATTAGGTTGAGATGGACTAGGGTTAGTTTCATATTGTTCAGTTATTTATAATCAAAATGAAGTGAGATTTAATTCAGGTATAAGTAACTGTATTATCAAATAGAAAATATATTTTATTTCGAAAAAAAAGGACCAAAGCTCACCGTCGCGTTCGCTCGTGTTGAAATGCGGGCACGGAACCTCGTCCTGGAGGCAAGATTCGGTATCCGCAGCGCGGCGCACGTAAACGAACGGCTTTTCCTCGATGGTCAGAACTTTCAGATGCGTCGGTATCATGAAACCCTCCGGTTTCGTTTTCAGCCGACCGGGCCACGTTATACTCGACTCGTTTAGGCCAAGTTTCATTTTTCCGGCATCCTTTATATCGCCAATGATAAATTCAATGATGTCAAACGGTGAGGGCGCAACCGCGACAAACGATGCAACTTACTTCGGAATAAATGTATTGTCCGACGGAATACTTTTCGCCTCGTTCCTTGATATTTACAACGTTGTATTCGGCAAATATGCGATCGCCGTTGTCGTCGAAGGCAACCCGCCCGGTTGCACCTTTCTCCAATACTTGCTCCCGTATGTATCTGAACAATCTCTTGCCGGTTTCCCATATGTATCCCGAATCGTTACAGTCCGTCGGAGCTTCCGTTATGTCCTCGGTCTTGTTCATCGCACGTAACGCCGAAACGAGCACGTATCTGCACGAGAACATCGTTATAAATAAACATTCGTAAGGTTTATTTATTTATTATTTATTTGTTACCACGGTAAAAAAAATTACATTTTTTTTAATTTTCTGAAAAATACATTTGTTAAGAATGCCCTCACCAATTTTTTCTAAAGAAATTTGTAAAATTGGCGGAGAAACGGCATTTTATGTGAAACCGTTCGAAACGCACGACCGCGCCGAGCGGCAGATGTGCGGCTTTAGACGCGTTTTTTTTTTAAATTACTTATTCAACCTGGT
Source organism: Ophion obscuratus (assembly GCA_964007375.1). Classification (NCBI taxonomy): domain Eukaryota; kingdom Metazoa; phylum Arthropoda; class Insecta; order Hymenoptera; family Ichneumonidae; genus Ophion; species Ophion obscuratus. Next base: position 14,963,063 of record OZ023321.1, on the reverse strand, counting down.
TGACAACATATTAAAAAAAACTATTCATCCGATTTGCATGCGCCAAGTCTTAAACTGTTCAAAAATCCAGTCTCTATGGCACTACGTAGGGATTTTTTTCTAAGGGGCGGCCCTCTTCGATTTTTTTTTTATGAAAGATGAAAATTGTCCTACGAGTCCTTTTTGACTACGAGTATTATTTTTTAAAAATCCATTGATCGTTTGCTTGAAAATAATTACGAAAAAACACCGTCGTACCGCGCACGAACCGTGGTGTGGTGCCTTAAGGGGTTAGGCCACTCTAGAGGCCGAAAAAATAGGCTTCTTCGGGATTTTTTTCTCAGAAAAACTGAAAAATAAATCGAGATTACAAAAAGGGTGTTTATCATACATATCAGTGACTGTATACAATAATTTTTTTCAAGCGATTAATTTCAAAATGGCAGCGGTGCAGCGTTTATCTCAAAACTGTAATGTTTAAGTTGGCCGGAAACATAACTCAGACAATTTTCAACCGATTCACTTGAGAGGTTGAATATATCTTGAAAAATACATTGTCTATGGAAGTACGTAGGATTGTTTCTTTATATTGCATAGCTCATTTGTTATTAACAATTATATGACGAAATTTTTCACTTTCCAAAAATTTTCCTAAAAGATCGTCAGATAATTGTTAATAACAAATCAACTATGCAATATAAAAAAAATCCTACGTACTTCCATAGACAATGTTTTTTTCAAGATATATTCAACATTTCAAGTGAATCGGTTGAAGATTGTCTGTTATGTTTCCGGCCAACCTAAAAAAAAGCAGTTTTCAGATGAACGCTGCACAGCCGCCATTTTGAAATTAAACGCTTAAAAAAATTATTGTATACAGTCACTGATATGTATGATAAACACCCTTTTTTGTAATCTCGATGTATTTCGTAGTTTTTCTGGCCAAAAAAATCCCCAAAAAGCCTACCTTAACGGGCTCCGCAGTCCCGGATCTGGGGAGGGGGGAGGGGGGTACCCCGGCAAACCGGGGTACCTGCCCCGGACGGCCATTAAAGGGGACGCCAAAATCGAAAGTAAAACTGTCTTCAGATGAACTTTGATGAAGTAATAGATTCTTTCGCGGAAAGTAAAGCTCGACGTGTGAAGCTGTAGCAAGATTGGATAGTAAAATTTGCTGGGACCTAAAGATTGAAGGTGTTCGTACAATCTGGCTCGTGCGTTTTCTACACAGATTGTAATTGTTATATATTAATGTCACATATAAGGAAAAGTTATTTGCAAATACGTAATAAAGAGCGCAAATATATTTAAGGCTCCCGGTCACAAATTCCCACCCAGAATATTGTTTTGTGAGTTTTTTGAAATCATAAATCGCAAATGTTGGAGGGGAGGGGCGCCAATGTCAAGTTTTTTACCCGGCTCGGGAAAAACGTAGATCTGGGGCTGCATCTACCTCGGTGGGTCCACAAATGGCCTTTTCCAAACATATTTTTATTCGATAATATCACCTATTAGCTATATTCCCTCAACATTTCATTGATATATTCCTAAAATGAGCTACAGGGTCTATAAGTCGGTCGGGCGTGCGGTAGCAGGACCATACTTCAATCTTCAACCCTCCGTGGTCTCATTTCGGTAGAATAACATAGTGATCACCCGGCATAGTAAAATTCACCCGGCCAAGCTCCAAATGGTTGCTTTCTGAAAACGATCTGTCCGATCGGAATTGAAAAAATACTAGAAAATATTTTGAGCATTCTAGAACATGTGTGAAAAGTCGGTATGTCAAAATGACATGTTTAAAAAAAAACGTGAATAGATCGAATTGTTAAAAAATACACCTTATCACTAAAAAAATCACAACTTTCTGAATTTTCGATATTTTCAAGTAAAATTGAAACAGGATACTCGTCAGACATGGTACTTCTAGGGAAGTGGCAGGGAAAATAGTGGGAAGTGGTAGGGAAAATAGTGGCATAGTGGCACTTCAAACCCTCGCCTCCGGAGGGACGACCTTTAATTCAAACTAGAACCCATAGATATTTAGACCCAAAGTTAGGACTGGGTAAAATTTACCCACGGTGACCGAGGAGGGTTAAACGGGTTTTTTCTCGAAACATAATTTCTTTAAGGGGTAAGACCACAGTAGAATTGCCAAAAAATCGATTTTTTTCTCGCTAAAACGTTGCTTTATCATCATAAGAATAAGTTACTATTCGATTTATAAAAAGACATTTTTTTTAACGTCTTTGAGCGTATAACCTAAGCCCACCTCTGGCACGGCCATAGAATACCTAAAACATTAGACGCGTTTTTCTCAAAATAGCTTTTTTCCAATTGGCGTGACAAATAACTTCAACAATTTTCACTCAATTTACTTCAAATTTAAAAGTTATGTTCCTAATTGCATTTCGCAGAGAAGTACGTACGGAATTTCTGATTAATCGAAAACTTTTCATTTTATGAGCAGTTTTATACGAAGTTTTTCACTGAAAAGTCATTCAAATCCCTACAACTCAATTCCAATGCCTACAACTTTTGAATAAAACAATATTTCTTTAATTCCGTACGTACTTCGCTAGGTATTCTAATGTAGATTGACGAGAATTTTTGTTTTTTGTTCTAGGTAAACAATTGCAGATGCTAAATGTCACGCCACGGAGCGCCTAAAAAAAAGAAAATATCAGTAATCGACCATTTTGTACATCGAAAAAAAAATTCTAACATCCTGATATTCATACTAAATAGATGTGTAATTAATTTTATGAGTGAATCACTTTTTCATACGAAAAAAATTGTTCAATTCGCACATGATTTTATACCCGTTACTGTGGCCCAACCCCTTAAATAAATAAAAATCTGTTCACTTATTCAATGGCGGATTTTTTATCGCTTTATGTTAGAAGAATTTTGGTTTTTGTTCGATTCAAATCGGTGGACTGCTTGTTGAGTGAAACTGCAAAACTACCCCTCGACACGCCTTTCTTTGAGGGGTGGTTTTCCCCCATAAAACCGTTTTTCCGCAGCTAAAAAAAGTACGTGTCTAATAGTTTTTAATGCTTTATCACAGATATGAGTTTCAACAAAATCGACGGCGGACACTTAAGTGATGTTCCTTGTAGGTAGATATAGCCCCTTAATCTTTTTCCTCGATCAATCATACTCACAGACTGTCTCGAATGTGGTCCTTCTCCTCGGTGGCGTTTATCAATTTGAGGCCTAGGAGTCCCTCGGGCGCGTTCGGTGCTTCGAGTCCCTGTTCGGTTACGATCCAGACGTAGCCGGCACCGGTCATGTTGAGAGCCGAAGCGTCTCTGAAGATGACCGTCGCGTCTGTTTTTCTTTACGAGACAATAGAAGAAAAACGTAAGCGACGACGTAAGCGACAAGTCTCGTCGACGTTCGCATCGGCGGCAGCAGATGCCGCTTATACTCACGAGGCATACATGAGGCAGACTCGAGCTTGGGCGTTCTTCATGTCCATCAGTTGTTGGGTGAAATTTTCGAGACCCGGTTCAAACTCGATCACACTTTCCACCTGTGCTTGAAGTATACAGTTGTGTTACTACCACGCGGCGTCTATCGCGATGCTAGAGGATAAGGTCAATAGCGCCACAATTGCGTAGAAGCTTGCGCAAGGAGATATCCGTAACAACAACGATCGTACTGATCGCTCGAGTTCTTTCATTTCGTTACACTCGGAAGCCAAGCTTCGTAAAACAAATGTAAACAAAAGCGTGCGCTACTACTTTGCAAGGGAAAGGATTTTCGCATACAGCAGCTACTTGACAACTACTAAACGACACTGGTCGAAGGTTTATTATTTTTCTTTATCCATCGTATACATCGGTCGGGCATCGAGGCCAGTCGATGCACAATTAAGGGGTTAGGCTACCGGTAGAATAAAAAAAATCGATTGCGTCTTGAGGCAATGCAAATTGAAGAGGAAAGTCTAATATATGGTACAGGAATTGAAGATTGAAGGTAAACTTATTGTTACAACGATAAAACTGCAAGTTATAAACTGTAAACGCGTTTTCTCAACATCTATCGAAGTTTAGTCTTGAACGGCGTTTTTGTTTTTCAATATTTTTCTTTCATTAGTTATTAACAATAATCAAGTCAATTTCCACGACAAGTCGTGAAAAAGAAATGCAATATTTTTTTCTTTTTCATAGAAACACTTTAACATAAAAAGCTCTGTCTAATCATAGCCTCTATTATATATTTTAAGAAAAAACGCGTTTTTTTTCTTCAGATCAACCGGGTGGCCAAAATCAAGTGCACCGTTGCGTCAAAGGGTCCTTCGCAAGATTGTTTATAATTTCTTTAATTAAGAATATTTTTAAACGAAATTTGGTACCTTTAAGGCCTTAGGCGTTAAGGCCTTAAGCCTTAGTAACGGGTATAAAATTATGTGTGAATATAACAATTTTTTTTTATATGAAAAAGTGATTCACTCAGAAAATTAATTACACATCTATTTAGTATGAATATCAAGCTGTTAGAAAAAAAATATATTTTTTTTCAATGTACAAAATGGCGGACTATTAATATTTTCTTTTGTTATCTTTTTTAGGCGCTCCGTGGCGTGACATTTAGCATCCACAATTTTTTACCTAGAACAAAAAACAAAAATTCTCGTCAATCTCCATTAGAATACCTAGAGAAGTACGTACGGAATTTAAAATATATTGTTTTATTCAAAAGTTGTAGGTATTTCGACTTAAGAAATGAATTTTTAGTGAAAAATTTCGTTAGAACCCAAAAAAAACCCAAACAAACTGCTCATAAAATGAAAAGTTTTCGATTAATCAAAAATTCCATACGTACTTCTCTGCGAAATGCAATTAGGAACATAACTTTTAAATTTGAAGTAAATCGAGTGAAAATTGTTAAAGTGATTTGTCACGCCAATTGGAAAAAAGCTGTTTCGAGAAGTTTCGATTAGTCGGCCATTTTGTACATTGAAAAAAAAAATTCCAATAGCTTGATATTCATACTAAATAGATGTGTAATTTATTTTATAAGTAAATCACTTTTTCATACAAAAAAAAATTGTTAAATTCGCACATGATTGTATACCCGTTACTGTGGCCTAACGCCTTAATGTGGATAAAAACAAACATCGAAACGATTTTTGCAATCGTTTTGTTTCTTCAAAATTCATTCGTTCGAGCAACCCCGATTTTCGGTTGGTCACAGTAGCCCAACCCCTTAAAGAGATTTATCGGTACAACGTTTACATTGAAGAACGTTTACTTACCCCTCTGTGTTTAAATATATTTTTCATTAATTCACGGATTAACGGGTTATCATTTACCGCACACACGTATCCTACACAACCAACGGAAATACATCTCGTCGTACTGCAGAGTACGTCGCCGAGCGGATGATTTCGATCGTAAAAATAAACGGATAAACCGTGCAATTGTATCTCTTCGAGTTCTCTCGTTCATTTTCCGAGTCAATGTTCGCCGGGATAAAAATTAAAAAAAAAATTACGCGTATCTGTTGTGTTTTTCTGTAGTATACCCGCACGGGCGGGCATACTCGCTATAGAGAATAAGAGAGATGCGTGCAAATAACGAACATTGTATATCCGAATAAAAGGGCTTTACGGGAACAGACGTGCGAGATAGATTGCGCAACCCACGTTTACTTTGATCTCCGCGTCGTCCTCGAGGCTCTGCGAGGTCGTCTGAAAACGGCCGAGCAAGGCGCGACCGTCGGTGTCCGAGCTGTGAACGAATATGACTTTCATATAGTTGAAGTGTTTGAGCAACTCGACCCATACGTCCGCCTGATGAGAGTACGGCGGTACGGTCCTCAGAAAGGACACGTGGATGTTCTGCAATGATGAGGAACGAGGAGCGGCCTTGTTTAGTTTTGAATACAAACTAAGGGGGTCGGGGCATTTGTTGCAGCGATACGTCACCTTGTCCGAAAAGGCCGAGTCTCGCGAGGAGATGCCGATTACCGGAATATGATAAAAACCGCTCGTGTAGGATACAGCAGCGGGTGAAAGATCGCCGATCAGCGGATGAGAAACGACGACCGCGTAAACCCGCTGAGCTATCAACGATCTGCACACGCTGAGCGCGGTGCGTATCGGATTAGAGTCCATACCGATCACCTTGTGGTAGAACGTAACTCCCTTGTTGACATGGTGTAGGTCGAAATTCAACGTCTGCGCGCGCAACATTATTACATTGTAAAACGTGAAACAAATATCGAAAGCGCGCGCGCGCGACCCTGTCTACCTTTATGATATTCTCAAAGTGGTCTTTGCTGTCGTTGTTGGACAGTACACCGCCGATGTTGTAATAAGTCGGATTGTCGTGAACGAGGGCCTTCCCATCGAGCCATCCCTCGGCGATCAGGAGAAAACAGAGCACCAACCCCTTCCACTTGTCGCGTCCGATCATGTTTTCGCCCAAAATTCAATTGAAGCCCGTGCTTCTTATCGTCGTACAGACGGTGCAAAATTTCCTAGTAACTTTTATTTATTGAACATGGTTTGAACGATGTGCCCGGCTGTAGGCTGTGCGTCTACTTTTCTTATAAAATAGGCGATAAATTTATCGTCAAGCCCGATGAGACGAGCGCAAAGGGCGCGACGACGTTTGACTGAGCGAGCGCGCCCACCCGCGGCTATCCCTTTCTCTCTCTTTTCATCTCGCCACGGGCAGTCGTCATTGATCGACCGAGACGCGCGCGTGGATGCTGCGCTCCTTCGTCTAGCTGTATATCGTTTACGATTTCTGAGGGTCCAAATTGCGCGCGCGGTTAGCGAATTTATATATATATATATACATATTCGGGGTAGCATTGCGAGCAGTGCGCAGTAGCGGGCTAGGTACGCGCGCTAGTACCGCAGCACTTGCCGACCCCGAATAAGATTATTCCTCATGGATATTCGTTGCTCGTTCTTTTCTCTTTTTCACCCCATCGTTATTGACGATAAGATCGAATAATGAAGGCTGCTGCGTGCCATTCGACGTGGCTCGTTTCTTCCTCAACGACGACACCGTACAAAGTGATAATAATCGAGCCGCCGATACGTTATCATCTCGCGCCACATGGAATAACCGACAACGGAAGAATATTGCGAAATATCCATCGATCGCGATAACTGTCCGCTGTGTTGTTTTTGCCGTTGAAACGTCCGAATCGAAGAATAACCTTCGATGGAACGCCGATCAGCCGATAAAATGTTTCTCAACGATCTCGTCTACTGGCAAGTCCAAGTTCTTTCGTTGAGACTCCTCGCGATCGCGCGTTTCGGCCTAACGAGCAATGTTTCAGGTATCAAAAGAAAATTGGCACCTACGACAAGGAACAATGGGAAAAGACGGTGGAGCGTCGGGTCTTCGGAGGCTTCGGCAACGTTCCTATGCGCACCGCCAAACTCAAAACCGAGCTCATAGACGTCGATCTTGTCAGAGGTATCGCCGCCGCCGTCCGATCGTTCTCGCCTTCCTCCACGAGCGCGGTCAAGCCAATGTTTACTCTTCGCAGGATCCTCCTTTCCCAAAGCCAAGCCCAAGCACGGACTGAGCACCGTCGCATGGTTGGCCGCTAGACGCCTCTTCTTCCTACCTCTCTATCGTTCCTGGTGGATAAGGAGAACCAGCCCTGGAGTATTCTACCTCTTTCTCCTCCTCTACTGCTTGCAGTTATTCAACGCGTCTATGTACTTTGGCGTCGCCCCGGCTGATCGACCCCGAGTATGTTCTCGTCCCGCGCGAGTCTCTCGCCAACCCGTCACTTTTCATCGGACGAGTTTTGCCCTTTCCGACAGATGGTCTCGCCTGGCGAAGTTTTGATGCCTGTCGGTATGATGTTTGTACTGTGCCTGGTACATTCGCAGATCGTATCCACCAGCTCCGGCGGTACACGTAGCGCCGCCGCAGCTGCTGCTGCCGCCGCCACTGCCGCTGCTACGCGCGTCGGATCGAGGAGCCGGAGATGTCGCACGGGGAAATTGAGATCGCGCCGAAACTTACGTACGTCGAAACGACGCTCGTCGCTCGCGCGATGCAACGCTTCGTGCGTGTACGAGTTTTCTTCCTCGACAGGAACAACCAACGACACCAGATTGTCGCGCGATACTGCCAAAGAGAGTGCGAGAGCCAACGCCGGAACGAGGAGCGACTCTTGGTCCGCTTCCGCCGTAAGATTCGCCAAGAGAGTCAGCATTGACAATTCAACAGCCAACGTTGGGAAAGTTCGGGTAAGCCGTTGAGTCTCGTTATTCCCATACGCTCGGGACAGACGATGGTGGCATTTTTAACGAAAGAATTTTTTACTCGGTCCCTGCTCAGCTGGAAGTTGAGTCGATCGTCGATGACCGAGCGTCCGTCGAGGAACGTACAAGCGATTACGGTTCCCCGGAAACTCGCAACGAAACAGACCAAATAACCCCATCTCGGCCGTCACCACCACCCTCGCCGCCGCCATCGCCGCCACCACCATCGACACCACCGCCGCTGCCACCATCGTCGACACCGCCGCCGTCACCACCAACACCACCACCACCACCACCACCCGCGCTACCAGAACCGCTTCGCGAACCGTCGGGTATCAGTCGAATCTCGTATTTGATAGAATAATAATCGCGCGTGTCCTTTCTTTTGTACCAAAACGTGATTCGATCGTAGATGAGGTGGCGAATCCGGTGGATCCCGCGGATATCGTTCATCAAGATGATGACGGTTTCGAGAGCCTCAACGGGAACGTATCGAGCGACAACGATCGCACCGGCCTCCCTCGTCCTGAGGAACCCCTTCGTTCTCAAGATCAAGCCCCGAGAACAAACGACACCGCAAATTGCACGATTTTCGAAGAAGAACGTACTATAGATTCGACTGGCCGAGAAGACGAGAGAACGAATCGTGGCTCGTGGTGCGCATCCGCAGCTTCGTTCTCATCCCCAGGGATCGCGAGCACGTCCGAAATGGATTCGAATCGCAGAGGCGCACCACCTCCTTCGTCCGACCCATCGGTACGTCCATCTGTACCACTATCTCTCTCTCTCTCTCTCTCTTTCACGTCAATGATCGCTAAACGTACAATGTTCTTCGACTTGGGATTGCCCTTAGGCACACAGTCCGAGCAAAATAATATCGAGGGAGGAGAGGCGGCGGCGACGTCGGCGGCAGCGCGACGAGTGCGAGAGCGAGGAGGAAGGCGAGTGCGAAGAAGCGACGATCAATCATTTGACGGAGGCAACTACCTCAGCTACCGAATGGATGGGTGTCACGAGCAACAGCGACGTTTGCAGTTACAGGTACGAATATTATTGCCATTTGGGAGATAGCAGCCGATGGGAAGACCAAGGAGAGGCTTTTTTCAGCTCTGACCTCGAAGAATCGGATGGTCCCGGCAGCAGCGAGGCTAACTCTGGTTACGCCGACTTTGTCGAACATCCCTTCTTCTGGGAACTCGAACTACCGTCGTCCGTTCCTCTCGGCTCGAGTTGCACCTCGTCGGATCGTGGTCGGTACAACTTTTTCCAACTCTACAAACTCTACGAATATTTTGTGTTTTTAAAAAAATGTATCCTTATCGAGACGCCTTATTTCCAGTTTCGTGCACCATCTGGACGCGGCGAGATATAAAAAAAGTCGAGCTCTCGGTTCTCGACATAAGCTCCGCGATAATCTCGCGAGTCGAGTCGATGCCCGAAGGCATGGATTACGTATACGGTGGTCTCGTTTTGGCCCTCGTACTTTCCCTCATACCCTCGATAAAACGACTCAGCGACGAATTTAGCACCGAATCATCATCATCGTTATCCTCCGCTTCTTCCGGCAATTCGACCGGTTCAATCCTCGGTGATTTCGCGGAAATGAGCTTGGAGAATTGGTCGAAAAGCTTGTGCGGCATCATCGACGTAGCTTTTGGCTCGACACTCTGGTCAGTCGAATCGACCGTTTATCCGTGCCTACCTACGAGCGTACAAAGTTTATTTTCTTTTCTTCGTTTTTGTTTTCTCAGGGAACGCACCGTCGTCCTGACGTTGGCTTTCGAGAAACTCGCTCTCTCCTGTTTGTTGTTCTTTCTCCTGGCGGTCGCCGAGCGAACCTTCAAGCAACGTTTGCTCTACGCCAAATTATTTTCCCATCTGACGTCTTCGAGGCGCGCGAGAAAGTCCGATCTGCCGCATTTTCGGCTCAACAAATTTCGCAATATCAAGACTTGGCTGAGCGTCCGAGCGTATCTGAAGAGACGAGGCCCCCAGAGATCGGTGGACGTTATCGTGTCGGCCGTCTTTATCGTAACCTTGCTTTTGTTGTCCTTCGTCAGTCTCGAACTCATCAGAGTAAGTCGTGTTTACCGCTGAATAAGCATTTTGTTTTCATCGATGCGTCGCCTCTCACCAACCCCCAATGATCCCCCACGCTTGGCAGGACTTGGAAAATCTTCATTCGCGATACAACGTCGAAGCGCTTCTGTGGAGCTTCGCTCTCGGCATATACATACTGAGATTCATGACGCTGGGAACGAAGATCAATAAAAAATATAGAAACTTGTCGACGCTGATAACGGAACAGGTTAGTAGCGGTAACATCATCGATCGTTTTTTTTTTTCGCCTCTTCACATCCTCTATACTCTTCACTTTCTCTTACCCCGTTTCGTTCAGATCAACCTGTACCTGCAGATGGAGCAAAAACCACACAAAAAGGACGAGCTCATGGTAGCGAATAGCGTATTAAAATTGGCCGCTGACTTGATCAAGGTGCGTATCGTCCGCAGCGCCACTCTAATCGCATCTTCTTCGAGTTTATCGTTCTTCTTTATTTCCAGGAGCTCGAGTGTCCTTTCAAGATTTCCGGTTTATCCGCGAATCCATATTTATACACGATCACGAAAGTCGTCTTGCTCTCGGCACTGTCGGGAGTTCTTTCCGAGTTGCTAGGATTTAAATTGAAATTGCACAAGATAACGATCAAGTAGGAGGATGAAAGTCGACGACAAGGCACCGTCGTGGCGGGACAAAAGGAAGGACGATGAGAAAGCTGCTGCTTTTTCCACCGATGGAACGCCGCGCGGACGCCAAAAGAGACACTCTTGCATCCTTCCGAAAAAAAACGTGATAATGTATATTTATCTAGATATATACACAGATAGGATTATTATTTGATAGTTATATTCGGACCGATTGTTTCTCGGTGTTAAATATACGAGAGCGGCAACGCAATTTTCGTTGAGACTGAAGACTATTTAGTCGACGAAAGAAACGAGCTCTTCGACGTGATCGTCGTTCGAGGCTAGTCTTTTCCTAATTTCAATCGTACAAAGAAAACCGCGTGTTCGCGTCGACTGCGGGAGCATCTCTCGCACACTCTTTTCATTGCGCGGCGATGCACAACCGCGCAAAAGTAGATCAATATCCTAGTATCTTTCTAATCGGCGAATCATCGATAACAAGTAAAAGCTACCGATACGTAAAGCAAATTTCTCGTTTCGCTTAGGTATATGGTTACTTTACGACGTTTGTCGCGATGATTATCGGAACGCACCGAAGCTTTCGTTAACGAAAGCAGCGGCGAGGGCAGCGATTACGAGGACAACGATGGCGCCGAGGAGTCGATGGGCGGAAGATCCTACACCCGGTACAACGTAGACCCGTGCGTCGGTCCTGTTTTGGATATCCCGTGGCGCGGAGAACGGGACGAGACCGTGCCCGACATTGCAGAGATTCCGATCGCAAGCGCTGTAGTAAGTTCTGTGATTGGGCGTCTCGACGAGGTCGTTCAGGTACGCCGGACTCGACTCGCACGATCTATAAAAGTGCTCGAGTTTACCGGGCGGATCGATATACTCTCGACGATATATCGTGCAATACGTCTTGTCGCATTCCATCGGTCTCGCCACTACCGCTGAGACGCAACCTTCGTCATTCGGTGACGAACCCCTGCCGCACTCGTAACACGTCAAAGCTGCGTCGAGACACGACGCGCGCATCAGTGCAATCCATTCAGATACAGGCCAAAAGCTTTTAACTTCGTCCTTGTTTGAGGGGTTAGGCCACAGTAACGGGTAGAAAATTATGTGCGAATTCAACAATCTTTTTTCGCTTGAAAAAGTGATTCACTCGTAAAATTAATTACACATCTATTTAGTATGAATATCAAGCTGTTAGAAAATATATTCTTTATTTTTATTTACAAAATGGCCGACTACTAATATTTTCTTTTATCTTTTTTTAGGCGCTCCGCGGCGTGACATTTAGCATCCACAATTTTTTTACCTAGAACAAAAAACAAAAATTCTCGTCAATTTAGATTAGAATACCTAGAGAAGTACGTACGGAATTTGAAAAATATTGTTTTATTCAAAAGTTGTAGGTATTTGAATGAATTTTGAGTGTATAAAAATTTCGTATAAAACTGCTCATAAAATGAAAAGTTGTCGATTAATCAGAAATTCCGTACGTACTTCTCTGCTAAATGCAATTAGGAACGTAACTTTAAAATTTGAAGTAAATCGAGTGAAAATTGTTGAAGTTATTTGTCACGCCAATTGAAAAACAGCTGTTTCGAGAAAAACGTGTTTTGTATACGCGTTCACATATATCGAATAATAACTTATTCTTATGATGATAAAGCACCGTTTCAGCGAGAAAAAAAATCGATTTTTTGAAAATTCTACTGTGGCCTAACCCTTCAACATATACGTACCGTTTGCAATAAGCCCTGTCTGCAAAGAAACAAGGAGAAGAGCAAGCCACGAGGAGCCGATCATGGTGCAACGGGTTTCAACGATGAGCCACTGCGCGCATCTTCGAAAGCTCCTCCAAGAGACTTGTGTCGTCAGTCGTTATCGCCCTTATCGTTCGTTATCTTGGCCGACCGGAGCTCGTCGCGTCGAGCTTGTCCACCCTCTTCCGACAAATAAGATAAGAGTCTTCCGCGAATCGTTACTGTCATCTCCGGAAGGAGCGCGGAACGGCGTTGGGATATGCGGCCGGGCGCGGACGGCTCGCGATTGATCGTCTTTTAATCGTAATGTCGAAAATATGACACGGGCCTTGGACGTCACCTTTGCTCGCGCGTTCCTACTCGCCGAGCACACTTCCTTTGTTCGTATCGCCTCTGAATGACGGCTGCTAACAATAACGCTCGTATACTCGAACCAAACAAAACTGAGTAAGCTCCCCCTCCCTGCCCCTCTGCTCTAACGACTCTTTTCCCTCGAACGCGTCGCTGCTTTTCGTCTCATTCATTCTCACGTACTCGTTTATCCGTTCCGGTGTAACGCGCGCGGCATTCGCCCCCTCGTTACCGTGAGCATGGTTCGCCCGAGCGCGCGCGCGCCACGCTAAAATGAGAGCGGCCAAGGTTGAAAATTATTACAATTCATCTCGCCGCGGATGAATCTCCGAGTTAATGACTGGATCTTCTGTGCGAGTTAAAAAATGGAAATACCGGGGCGGTAAAAGGATGACGAGCGGGGTTATATATGAGCCGGCAGCAAACTCGGTGCCAACTCGTATCTATTCCGCACTCGTTGGCGACGTTTCGTTTAAATCCGATACCGTTGCTCTCCTACCTGAGTGTTTTTATACTCGCTCGTACAGCCATGACTCGACACGCGCCCTACGGCTGCTTTCGCACGAACGTACTCGTCGCGCTTCTTTTCACATTCGCTCCGAGTTACGCGCAAAATATTGTTTTCGCCGGTAAGTACGAGCGGACGACGATATATGCCACGGGGAACATAGTTTTTCAAAAGAGCATTTTTTAAACTGTTCTAGGTGCAACAGCAGCAGCAACGACGACGGCGCCGATGCCGAGCAACATCGTTAACCCCGGATGCCGGTGTGTCCCCGTTGGTACTTGCCTTCCCGTTTCGAAAGTCAATTTTGACGTCCGAATAGTCAATCAGGTAATCGACGCGTTTTAAGGTGTTAGGCCACAGTAACGGGTACAAAATCATGTGCGAATTTAACACATTTTTTTCGTATGAAAAAGTGATTCACTCATAAAATTAATTACACATCTGATTAGTATAAATATCAAGCTGTTAGAAAAAATATATATATATTTTTTTATTCGATGTACAAAATGGCCGACGACTAATATTTTCTTTTGTTATCTTTGGTAAATATTTACAAGTGGGGCTCCAGCTAGAAAAGGGGTTTAGAAACTTAGTACCGAGTCGATGTATTTCAGGGCACTTTGTTTATAATATTTAAGCCGAGGGAAGACAATTTCAACCCTTATGTCAACCCCCAAACGCTTTTTTTACCTTTTTAAAGGTATGGAGGAAACGGGTTTAGTGACATCAAGTGGGTCACATTATATGGGTTTGGGTTTGTTTGGGTACAAGTCAAATTAGAGTAAGCATACAGAAAACGTATTTCAAAAATCGAAAAATTTCCGGATTTTGTTTTCTTAATAAAATACCCCTCCTCCATCATAAAAAAACATTTTTTGATACTGCAGAATATCCCCGAACACGTGAAAACAAATTTGGAGCCGATTAGGGCTGGAGGCCCATTTGTAAATATTTACCTTATTTGCTTTTTTTAGGCGCTCCGCGGCGTGACATTTAGCATCTACAATTTCTTACCTAGAACGAAAAACAAAAATTCTCGTCAATCTACATTAGAATACCTAGAGAAGTACGTACGGAATTTAAAAAATATTGTTTTATTCAAAAGTTGTAGGTATTTGAACTTAAGAAATGATTTTTTAGTGAGAAATTTCGTTATAACTGCTCATAAAATGAAAAGTTTTCGATTACTCAGAAATTCCGTACGTACTTCTCTGCGAAATGCAATTAGGAACATAACTTTTAAATTTGAAGTAAATCGAGTGAAAATTGTTGAAGTTATTTGTCACGCCAATTGGAAAAAAGTTGTTTCGACAAGTTTCGAGTAGTCGGCCATTTTGTACATCGAAAAATAAATCTAAGAGCTTGATATTCATACTAAATAGATGTGTAGTTCGTTTTATGAGTGAATCACTTTTTCATACGAAAAAAACTTGTTAAATTCGCACATGATTTTATACCCGTTACTGTGGCCTAACCCCTTAAGGTCGGAAAACTATAATTGGAACGAAATAACACGGTGTATACGCGCAGGGAGCCAACGGTTGCTCGATCGGACAAGAATGGTGTTGCGGAGCATCATCGGCTCCTGCCGGCCTGACCGATGTAGCCTGCGGTATACGAAAAATAACGAACTCCGCGGCACAGCCGAGCGGTGTAGCCAAGTACGGGGCGTATCCGTGGCAAGCGGCCCTTCTCACACAAAACAACGATTACATCGGCTCCGGTGTTTTGATCAGCCCGAATTACGTTTTGACCGCGGCTCACAAGGTCTCCCCGTATCCGTGAGTATGTTCTTCCCATATCGCTCCTACTTGAATTTCTCAATTTTAACGCGACAAGTCGCGACGCGGATGCAGAAATCGGAACTTCGTGGTGAGACTCGGCGAGTGGGACGGCCAGAAGACCAACGAACCGTATCCTTATCAGGATTACACTCCGGCTCAAGTAACGATTCATCCGAATTACAACGCTCAAAATCTTTGGAACGATATCGCGATCGTGAAACTCGAGAAGAGTGTGCCGATATCATCGAGCCCCGGGATAAACACGGCATGTCTCGGATCGGCTGTGCCAGCCCCCGGTACCAGGTACGTGCTTTCTTTAAGGGGTTACATCTACCTAGAGACCCGAAACAATGGCCCAATTCCGCATTACTGTTGTGGGAAACGGTTGGTGAAAAAGAAACGTTTTTTTTTTTTTTTTTTGTTAACGCAAAGGTATATTGAGAGCCTAGAAAAAAAATTATCAAAAGAACACAGAAAAACAACAAAACATGACTGCCGATAGATAATGAAATTTTTTCGTGACGTTTGGCGCTGGCCATTCTAGCTTAAACGGTCCATCCGAAATCGAAAAACCGAACGGGTTATTCAAGTTAACAATAAATACGAGTCGGTGGAGATAGTCGATTTTTTAAATAATTTTTTTTTTAACAACGGCGACGAATTCAAACTCGAGCATACAAATTTGTTTTTAAAAAGTCGTAATATTTACGTAACTATTAAAAAATTAAGATCGTTTTAAAAAACTAAGATCGTCAACGACCTTTTAATGTTTCGCAGCGTATCTCCTGTAAATTTGGAAACAATTCATCGAGTGGTTCTCGCGATATAGTGCCCGCGGACTTTTAAAACAGTGTTTCGAGAAAAACGCTTTTCAAGGGATTATCAGTGTAACGAGTCGAAAAAATAGCTGATTTTCGCGATCTTTCGTTCGATGGTTAAAATACGCTAATCAGTCTGATTTTTTATGTCAAATCAAAGTACTCTTGAAGAACAGAAATTTTTATTTAAACGTATATATTTATTTTTTTTTACGTTTTTTTAACGCTTGAGTCTTCGAAAAAAGAAGTCCTCACGGTGTGAGGACCTCGGTTGTGGCCGTAAGTATTATCTGAAACAAAATTTGTGAAAAGATGATTAATCAGTATGAAAGCCGCTATCCTGCCATAAAGGTTTTTTTCTTATAACAAAATTGGCAAAATGACTGCAGTGTGAACAAAAAAAGTATCGAATTTAGCCTATTTTTTTCGAGTTTTTCGTTAAAAAAATATGAAGATTACAAACAAAAAAAGCTTCCATAGCAAGATGAAAAATGTTGTCAAAATTTGAGACGGATAGCTTGAAAACTCTTCCTTTGAGAGTGTACACCGTTTTGAAAAACATTTCGAGAAAAACGCGTTTAAAGTTTCGAGTGCAGAATTTTCATATAGTCTACTTACGTATATGTAAGTATATCAACAGCATGTTTATAACCTTCTATACTACCGGGGAATGCAATAAGAAATCGATCTTTTGAAAATTTCACAGTGTCATGTTCCCTTAAGGGGTTAGGCCACTCTAGAGGCCAAAAAATAAGCTTTTTGGGAATTTTTTAATCAGAAAAACTACAAAATAAATCGAGATTACAAAAAAGTGTGTTTATCATACATATGAGTGACTGTATACAATAATTTTTTGAAGCGATTAATTTCAAGATGGCGGGTGTGCAGCGTTTATCTCAAAACTGCATTTTTTACGTTGACGGGAAACATAACTCAGACAATTTTCAACCGATTCACTTGAAATATTGAATATATCTTGAAAAATACATTGTCTATGGAAGTACGTAGGATTTTTGTTTTATATGGCATAGTTCATTTCTTATTGACAATTATCTGACGATTTTTTAGGCAAATTTTTGGATAGTGAAAAGTTTGCCCAAAAAATCGTCAGATAATTGTTAATAACAAATTAACTATGCGATATAAAAAAATCCTACGTACTTCCATAGACGATGTATTTTTCAAGATATATTCAACATTTTAAGTGAATCGGTTGAAAACACTTTTTCTGATCTCGATTTATTTTGTAGTTTTTCAGAAAAAAAATCCCCAATAAGAGCCTATTTTTTTGGCCTCTAGAGTGGCTAAGGCCTTAAGGGAGAATATCAGTGTGACAGGCTGAAAAATGAGGTATTTTTTGGGATTTTTTTTAAACGGCCCTATCAAATTATTTGAAATTTTGTGTATTAATTATTGAAGCAATGAAGCATACAAGGAAATTTTTTATTTTTATTTTAAGTACATTTTATTAAGCAGAGGAGCGGTCGCAAAATGGCGTCTCAAAAAAGACTCCCTGACGGTTGACAGCATAAGTGCCACAGCAAGCATGTGAAATCAAAAATTCAAAAAGATTATTAAATTATAATAGTATAGCTATCGCAGCATCGTAGGAAATTTGAAAATATTGATTAGAAAAAAAATGGCGGTCATTTTAAAAAAAATCGAATTTTTCACAGAAATTTTGCAGTAAATTGTTAATAAAAAAAGTAAACAATTTTTTTTTTAAACTCTACGATGCGACGAAAGAAACGCGTTTAAAGTATAGAAAGGCCCGTATAGAAGGCTCTGAGAGCGTCGACGCTTGACGCCAATTTCGAATACTTCTAAACCGAATATTGTTTTGAAAATTTGCAGGCATATTCTTAAAGGCCAAAACTATCTATTTAGGCAAAAAAAAGTCGATTTCTTTTCACACTGATATTCCCCCTTAAGTTTGAAGTATGGTGCTGCTACCGCTCACCCGACCGACTGTTGGAAGCTGTAGCTCATTCAATTTTAGAAATATTTCAATTAAATTTTCACGGCATATTCTTAAAGGCCAAAACTATCTATTTAGGCAAAAAAAATCGATTTCTTTTCACACTGATATTCCCCGTTAAGTTTGAAGTATGGTGCTGCTACCGCTCACCCGACCGACCGTTGGAAGCTGTAGCTCATTCAATTTTAGGAATATTTCAATTAAATTTTCACGGAATATAAAAGGTGACACTATCGAGTAAAAATATTTTTCGACCCACGTAGGTAGATGTAGCCCATTAAACTCTAATCCCCCTGAGTGTTTTTCATTATCGCGGCATACAAAACGATTCGCAGATGCTGGGTCTCCGGTTGGGGTAAAAACGCGTTTGGCGCGGACGGCAGTTACCAGAGCATAATGAGGGAGGTTGACGTGCCAATGGTGTCGCAGGCCGATTGCGAAACGAGACTTCGCGCCACGAGACTCGGACAATTCTTCAACCTCGACCGCACGAGCTTCCTATGCGCCGGCGGTGAAAGTGGAAAAGATGCATGCACGGTACTATTTTTTTGTTTTCATTATTTTCAGTCGTATCGCGTTGTATTATTTTATTCGTGTGTACGCAGGGAGACGGAGGGGCACCCCTTGTTTGCCAATCGAGCAGCGGTCCGTGGCAGGTCTTTGGATTGGTCGCTTGGGGCATCGGTTGCGCGGGCTCCGGCGTTCCCGGTGTCTACGTCAACGTACCCAACTATCGCTCCTGGATAACTCAACAGACCGGAGTCGCGCGTTGAACGCTGCTTGCTACCATATCTAAACAGTTACTCCAATGGCGTGGCTAAAATTTGTATTTCTTCACATATTTGTAACATTGGCTTATAAATATTTGTCATCTTTTATAACTTATTTACACGTGTTTCGCTCGCAATTGCAAGACCATTCGTACGAATAAAAATACGCACAGTATTTATGAGAGAAAATAAGTGCGTGTGTGTGTGTAACGACTCTTTCGGCTACGGTTCCGTCGAACAGTATCGCCCGAATTTTTCGAGACGTATACTTTTTTTGTTCATCAACGTTTCGCATTTCCGCCGCTCCAGCTTGCACTATATCGTAAGACATTGATTCGCAGTACATATTGTGTTCGGTGCGCGCGCGTTCGTACATTATCTTAAAAGTAATAAACGCCTTAAAAATTGTACAAAACATTATGAATATACGTTTATCAGCGATCGTCGACTACCTATGTATTTCAAACTTTTATACAACTCCTCGTGTTCGTCGAACGGATTTTTGGCTCGCGGATAAAGGCTGACGAGACGTTGTGCGGAAATAGCATTTTTTTTGTCCCTTTCCTCTCTTTCGTTCGGTATAAAAATTTGACACGCGACGCTACACAGCCCAGTGACGGGGTGTGACCGAAAGCAAGTACAGAATAAAATAAAGCAAGCCGTCACGAAAGAACCGTATAATATCGTTATTAATTAGTAGTACAGAGGCGATTAATGATGAATCAAGTTTGATGGAACGCGCGTATCGCAAGTAATATCGATCGTCACATGTCCCTTATTTACACGTTTTTGGCTCATCGATGAACGAAGGATCCTTTTACGGCTATTGTTTCTTCAAGCCGAACACCCGTGACGCGCGGGGCTTCGGAGTGTCGATTTCTATGCGAAGAGAATTTCTTTCTTCCATCTCGTTACATATACTCTAGGTTGTTACGATGCGATGAAATGTGCCTCTGGCAGTCAAAGTATCAAACGGCTCGTTGGAAAAAAAAAACATATTCCCTAATAAATACGACGACGAGTGTAGCGAACCTCGAACGAAAAGTACGAGTCCCTCGCCAAGGTCGCTGCCCGACATTTTCCCTCGATTTATTTCATCTTTTTCAATAATGATACAGAGCAAGGTCGCCTCAAGATTCGAGGCAGGGCTAATAACGCCCTCCGTCCTTGGCTCCTTTCCGCGTACCTCTTGTCCCCGTTTTGTTTCTCCTCTTCTCGATAGACGATCAAACGGTAGGGATGTTGACTCGAGGGTGTGCCAGTGGAACGGAATGATGAGAAACAGGCGGTGAGAGCAGATGACCACGTTCCATCTCGTTAACCTCCTGCTGATCCGAACCCGTCGAGCGCGCCAGGCTGTTTCGCTGACGACACATGTAAGGTGTTTCGCCCGGTGACGGAGTCTCGCGACCCTGCAGCATCACCATCGTCAAAGCTTTTTAACGCATGTACGATATATATATTGAACTCAAATTAGGAACGTACTCGCGCGACGCGCCCCAAATCTAATCGCCGGTTTTGCGCGCTTTTTTTTTTTACCTACGAGCCCGTACTCGCTTCCGATTGGATCCCTTCGAGACACCGTCCGAGACAGGCTTTGGGCGAACGGCGGGAGGGGGAAGAGGACGAGACGGAGGAGAAGGACGGTGATGGCTCGTTGGAGGTTCTCTCACGATAATACTGTCTCGAGACGAAATATCGCGGGGACGTATAGTGCGAGAGGAGTCGTGGGGGGTGGGGCTTGTCGGAGAGAGACTCACCTGTTTCGAGGGACCGCAACAGGTCGCTTGGTTGCAAGGCTTGTCGGTCTTTGGACAATCTAGAACGCAATCTTCGCTCGGTGTTTCCTTCACCTCGCTGTTTGAGTGATACTGGAGAAAGAAACGTGAAAGATATTATTTTAGAGCAACTGCGGAAGCACGGGGGACTCTTTCTACGGACTCTTCTCCTCAGCAACGTAAATTGAAGCTGTTACGATTTTTTCGTTTCTTCCTTTTTGCCAACTTGCAGTATTCCCTTTTTACCTTTTTCTCCTTGACGTTATTTATATTTATATCATATACTTATATTTTTTAAAAATATTTTTTATATATTTTATTATTCTAATGTTATATTCTTCAAAACTAAACGCAATGTAACAACATAAAACCATTCTTAGGGTACTTCTTCCGGAGCATGCAATAAATCTCTCTCTCTCTCTCTCTCTCTCTCTCTCTCTCTCTCTCGCCCACCTCTATGAACTCCGGTTGTATCGTCGTCGAATGAATACCCTCGTTGTGAAAGAACTCTTTGACCTGCTCGGCAATTTTCATGTACTCGGAGAGATTCCGACAGCGTATGTGCGCCGAGGCTATTATACGATCTCCGGCAAGCTGCCAAACGTGAAACTCGTGAACCGCCAGAACTCCGTCAACGTTCTCGAGAAGTCGCTGCTGTATCGCGTCGACCTGAAACGCAAAAAGACTTATGGTGGCTGGCTGGCGCAAGAAAAATAACGACAAGTCAACGCATCTAGCATTTGCGCACCTGTATGTGAGTGGGGACAGTTTGCAGGAGAATCAGCGCCGATTCTTGCAGCAACGGCCATACGGAGCGAAGTATGAGCAACACGAGGAGAAGAGACAAGGCCGGATCGATGTAAAATCTGCCGGAAAAAAACACGCGCGCTCCGTTGAGAGACGATTCGTTGACGATGCAAAGAGGGCAATTACCTGTACTTCCATTTGGTGAGCCAGACGATGACGGCCGAGACGATAACGATGACGGAACCCAGCGCGTCTGAGAGTACGTGAAGAAAAACTCCTCGCATGTTCATCTGACTGGGGTCGTGGGAGTGGCCGTGAGTTCTCTTGACCGGCACTGGCGGGGATGGGAGCACAGGTTGCACCGCTTGCGGCGACGCGGATGAACGATACGCTTCGTCGGTGTTCTCGTTGTCGTCGCTACCCACGAGGGTGCTCAGTCTATTGTGACTGCGCGATATACCGCCGTGCGAATGACCGTGGGCGTTACCGTGTTCTGAAAGCGTAAGCGTGTTATCTCGGCTTGCCTCTCGTTGGCTCGTTGGCTATCAGCAGGTTCTTTACCGTGAAAAAGACAGAGCCCGACGAGGTTTACGAGCAATCCTAGAACTCCAACCGCCACTAGCAATTTCGCCTCGTGAATCTCTTCGACCTCGATGAATCTCTTGCAAGCCTCGACGGTTATACTGAAGCAAAGAGCGACGAGAAAGACCGCGTTGACGAGGGCCCCCAGGACTTCCGCTCTCGCCCAACCAAATGTATTCTTCGACCATTTTTTCGGTGACATCTGAGACAAACATTTTAACGAATCTCATCTTTGTATTATCACGTTCTATCGTAATTGGTGCGCGTTGACGCGACTCTCACCTTGACCGACAAAAAGGCAACGACCAGAGCCGCGACGTCGGACAGCATGTGAAAACTATCGGCTATGAGGGCCATCGAGTTGGTTACGTAACCGACAATTATTTCCACGAGAAAGAAGAAGGCCGTTAACCACAGCATCGTCAGGAGCCGGCATTTTTTTCCCGTGAATCGTCCCATCCTTCCGTTTGTTTTATATATCTATGTATATATACACGTCTATCTCTGCAACAAAATTCAAGTCAATCGTGACATTGTATGATACGCTCGCTACTCGATCGTACAACACTACCCGAATATTCCTCGAGTCGATTTTTCATTAATATACGAATCAATTGACTCGTTCGATACCGCCGCTTATCGATTATGCGCGCACGCCCGGAGAACGCCTCCGTCCAATCTATTTGTATCGATATGGGTCTCGAGCGCCGCTTTATCAGCTAATCGTATCTCCCTACGATCGTTTAATAGCCTTCTTATCTCGAAACGTGCGCGTGGAACGCGTGAGTTTGAGCGGGCGGCTTAGACTCGACTTTTACGTTTTTTTCAATCATTTACGTTTTTTTCGCGTAAGTAGGTGGCGTTATAGAGTACGCTCCAAAGTTCGCTATCGCCGTGCGCGATTTATTTTATTCGTGCGTTCCGTTACTCCGTTCTTTACTGAACGGCGCTCCTCCGACTATGAACTTTTGTACTGAAGAGGGTTCTCCCGGTAAACCGATCAAATTCTCATTAGTTTATTCATACTCGGACGAGTACGTATATCGCGCGAGCCATCCCAACTCTTTTATACTTTTCGGAGCAGGGAGGAATAGACCAAAAACGATAACCAGCCCGATCGAGCGTCCGAATCTTTTGAGTACTTCCAAGCGAGTATTTCTAATGATTTTTTGCACCAATAATCAGTCGGCCTTGGTTCCTCTTGTGGATGAGTGTTCCTCGCGTCCCTTCCACCTCCTTCGGGCCAGCGTTACGTTGCGTTAACAAAGTTGTGGTCCAGCTCCGAAAGACGTTAAGCACGAGTATCGCGATAAAGACGAGCGTTTCACTCAAGGTAGGTGCCTTGGAACCCTACACGGCCGCAGAGTCCTGTCAACTGAAATTATCCAGGATATTGTATCGAAAATAAACGTCTCGCTCTCTCTCTCTTTTTCTCCTTGGTGGCATATATTGCAGTGAATCACGCGCGTCTAACTGTACGTGAGTCATGGATAAATAATTAAGAACAAAAATCGCATGGAAATCAGTCACGGTCATTGCGCGTTTCGAATATTACGCGTTCGGGAAAAATGAGAAGAAAAAAGTGATTACGGGAAAAATTGGTGTGTCATCACGGGGCTATAACCGCGTGCAACTTTACTCACCTTTTATTTGACGCTGCTACGGCGGCGCGGTACGAAGACCATAAATAAGGGAACGGAAAAAAAAGCTTTTATTTCACGTTTCCACGTACAATTTGATCGACTCTCTATGAAACGCCGCGACGAAACTTTCCGATCGACAAAATAACAACGGCCATGTCACACACGAGGGCGCGAATGCAGCCTATACGTACACATTTTTTTTGTTGCGCGCGCGCGCTCGCACTCTCAAAGAAACTGCATTTCTTTTGTAAAAGGCCGGAATTTATTGTCCGAATTGTGGATACTATTTGGGATGAGTCGCGCTCATCGCATCGCTGGTAAAACCCCGTGCGATCCTTCGCGATTGCATTACGAGTTTTTTAAACCTGCTCCGCGATTCGAAGAATTTACAATAACGCGTTCGCGCGTACGTTGCGTCACGAGCAGACACCGCGATCAGGTCGAACGAGACAAGTGGAAAAAAAAATGAAAGGATAATTGTCCGTAGGCTCGAGTACGATTAAAATTCCACCCCCTCGTCTCGTCAAGCCCGCGTGCGAGACTCAACGCGACGCCCGACAATCTTTACGTGTGCATTCACCCACTTGTATCCTCGGAGCACGCACTGGCTTATCAACAGGGGTGCGATCTTAAAAATTTCGACAAACTCCTGTAGACGGAGCTCGTTGACGGGCGCCTCGTCACGGCGATACCCCCTCCCGCCAAATTAAATTCATTTTCAGACTCGCGCATTTTCGAAAAAGCTTCAAAGATATATGTCGCGGTCGCAAGGCTCGACGGGGCTCGACGCGCCGATATCTTCTTTGTTGCCTCGAGAGACAACGCGCGTCCTTCGACGAGAGCATGTTGAATCGCGCCGCGATTCCCAATGATGTTATTTAACAAGTTGGCCCTCAAGTTTCTCGGTGCTTTGGGTACCGTTGTACAATACGGGTGCGTGACTCACTGCGCCCTCGAATATATCGGTGATTTCGTTGTGGTAAGCGATTTTTACATACATCAGCCTCGTACGCCGTTACGATTTCTTTTTTCACACTCTGACTTGAGAGGCTCTAGCTCGCGATCGTACTTTCGAGGTTATATCTCGTCGCCAAAAGGAACGCGTTATTTTGACATACGCTCCCCCTTCTTCCCCATCCCGGACGAGACTTTTGTACACAACGATATCTAGCCGCGAACCCTCCGAACTACGATAAATCGTGGCATTTTTCTCTCGCGATCCTCGGTCGGCAGAAACGAGCGCTGCGCCCGACTTTTCAAATGCATTTTGAAATTTTGAATTTTATTGTATCTTTTTACTATCCCGGTGTCCGTTTTGTACCTCGTTCGCAGTGTACCGGACCGTCCATGGAGCCGACGATATTTAGCAACGATGTCCTACTCACGGAGCATCTATCGCCGAGATTTCACAATCTCAACAAGGGCGATATAATTATTGCGAAATGTCCGTCGAATCCTCGTCAACACATATGTAAAAGAATAACGGCCCTACCCGGTGACAAAGTTCGCTACGGTTTCACAACATACGTCGTGAGCTTTTTCTTCACCCTATGTATATTTAAAAGTATCGTGGGCGCGACGAAGAAAAAATAAAAATGTATACGTGCGTACTTGGACTGACGCAGGTGCCGGCTGGACACGTTTGGCTCGAGGGTGATAACGGCAGTAACTCGGCCGATTCCAGGGTCTACGGAGCTGTCCCTCAGGGTCTTTTGCGCGCCCGAGCTTTGTGCAAAGTTTGGCCGCCCAACGATCTCGCCCTCTTGACCGGCTGAGCTTTATGTTCTCAAATACTACTCGCGCGATCGAGCACATTATAGTAGCGAACACGCGAGTATACGTTTTTCTTTCTCAAAAAATACGCATTATCAAATGATACGGAGGAGAAAGAGTTTTCTTTTGCTAGCGCCTGCCTTTATATAATGGAGAACGTAGGGGGTGCGCGGAAAACACCCGCGCTGCTGCAACAATTTTTCTCATTTGCTTATATATGCAAACGCGATTACACGCAATCTACTCATGATTTGAAGCTTCTTCATTTCGACTCGATCCTATCGACGGTGGTACACCACGTTTGAACTTTGACGATCAGCGCCACCACACACACACGGAAGCAGATCCCTCCGTGGCCGCCTCGTAATAATTGAGCGCCCGTCGCGGGCTTGCGCGATTGTTTTTTGTTTTTTACTCCGTTGCGACCGTGAGACAGGTGAAAAGAATTTATGGACGCGCATAGAAAGATTTTCTTCGCTATAGGAACAAATCGACTCGGATCTTTGGTCCTCGAGGACGCGTCTGCGAAAAAATACGCTCGATCGAGAATTATGATCGTTTGGTGATATAGTGAGGAAGGCGCGGGCGCGCGCGCGTGGACTAGACTTTGTGAAAGAATATAACGCGGATCAAGAGAGAAGGTAGCGTAATTGCAGAGGGCCAAACACCACCAAAATCTCAGCTTTATGTACATATATGTAAAATTTTTGGAGATCGACGCGAATGCCGATAATCCCCTGTACCAGGGATAATCGGCTGTGCTGGGGGAAAAAAACGGGCCTCGACCGAAGAATAAGAAATACCCGTTTTCGTTCGCAATGATTCGCGGTAGGGTCAAGCACGCGCTCCACTGTTGCACCCTGGTAACAGTAGTCGCGACATTGGAATACGTCTCGGGAGTATTTCGAGACCAGTCCGAAGAGCCCGATCCGTGGACGAGATACGGCTACGTCGGTGCGGCAACGCTCTACGCCCTGCGCTTTCTCACCTTTCTCTCGTTGCCTCAGGTTCTCTTTAACTTCGTCGGACTGACCATTTACAACGCCTTTCCGGACAAAGTAGAGCTCAAGGGATCGCCGCTGCTCGCGCCTTTTCTCTGCATAAGAGTCGTTACGCGAGGCGATTATCCTCGACTGGTGAGGCGCAACGTCGCGAGAAATTTGAACAAATGCGCCGAGGCCGGATTGGAGAATTTTCAGATAGAAGTGGTGAGCGACAAACCTGTGGGTATCGCCGCCCATCGGAGAATACGTCAAGTCGTCGTACCGGCATCCTACAGAACGAGCACCGGGGCACTGTTCAAAGCGCGCGCGTTGCAATACTGCCTCGAAAGTTCGGTCAACGAATTGGCCGATCACGATTGGATAGTGCATCTCGACGAAGAAACCTTGCTCACGGAGAATTCCATACGCGGCATATTGAATTTCGTTCTCGACGGAAAGCATTCCTTCGGCCAGGGACTGATAACGTATGCTAACGAGGACGTCGTTAATTGGATAACGACACTGGCCGATAGCTTTCGAGTCGCGGACGATATGGGAAAGCTACGATTGCAATTCACGTTGTTTCACAAGCCGCTCTTCAGTATGAAGGGCTCGTTCGTTGTTACTCAGGTACGTAGGAGTACGAAGAAAAGAGTTCCCTCGTCTTCCAGACATTTACCGGCATATATCGGACGAATTGTTTTCGCAGATGGCGGCCGAGAAACGCGTCTCTTTTGACAACGGGCTGGACGGTTCCGTCGCAGAGGATTGTTTCTTCGCCATGAAAGCATTCGCTCTAGGTTACACGTTTGACTTTGTCGAGGGCGAGATGTGGGAAAAGTCACCCTTCACGCTCTGGGACTTTGTTCAGCAGAGAAAGCGATGGCTTCAAGGAATCCTCCTGGTCGTCCACTCCAAAGCGATTCCCCTTAAGAATAAATTGTTTCTAGGCGTATCCTGTTACTCGTGGGTCACACTGCCTCTCTCGACTTCCAATATCGTATTGGCCGCTCTCTGTCCCATCGCGTGTCCGCCCCTCGTCGACTTTTTGTGCGCCTTTGTCGGTGCAGTGAGCATTTACATGTACATATTCGGAGTCGTTAAATCTTTTTCCCTTTATCGTTTCGGCTTTGGACGATATGTACTGTGCATATGCGGCGCCCTCGCGACCATACCCTTCAATCTCGTTATCGAAAACCTCGCCGTCGTATGGGGTCTCTTTGGCAAGAAGCACAAATTTTATATAGTCAGCAAAGAATACGATGCCCCGATTATTTTGTAAATGAGCCTCACACGAACGTCTCTCGACAAATTCTTTGCACTTACGAATCTCAACTAGAAAGAGTCGTGATGTTTTTCTTTTTTTTTTTTCCCCTTTGGTCCGCTCTTGTATACACTACGAAACGCCTTTTGGTACAAATCGACAATGGAGTCTAGTCCCACACAGCAATAACGAAGAGAGGGGAGGCCCGAAGTAATTTCGCGCATCGAAGCGTTTTATCGGTCCGCTAAAAAACGATTCAATTATTTATTGGCAAAACGGAGTTTGCCTATGCGAATCTCAATTTATTGCTATTTATGAGAAGAGCTATTTTATTCGCTATTGGAAATAAAAAAGGGAAATTTCCTATTTTTGTCCGCGGCCCTCTTCTCCGTACTTTAACCATATTCACGCCCATTCACCAAAGTTTTAGTATATGATCTTTTCGCTTTAGTTTCTCACTTACTCGCGAGCCCCGATCTCGCGTCGATATTCCGGGTTACGATGCTTCGAATTAATAATATTTGAATGATATATCTCCGGAATCGTCAATCAATTGCCAAATTGGAATCCTTCCAACAGACAAGAATCCGTGCGAATCTCATTAAATTTGTGCACCGGTATCGAAGAGTAATGTTTCGATAGCCCTAGACAATCTGAGTGCAAACTCGATCGATTTTCGAGTCCTTTGACAAGGCTGGCGGCTGCTGCGTTATTACAATTTAGCTCGAACAACCACAATCTCTCACTAGCTATCGCCGCTACTTAAATACATCTTTTATAGTTTATGCGTGTTTTATGAATTTAGAAGCGTCGAGGTCGACACGAAGGGAAAGATAACAAACGAATAAAAAGTGCTTGGCCACTTGCAAAACGAATGCACCGAGGTTTATTGGCCCTTTTTTCCCCTCGCGAACAATCGATTCCTTTTACACGTGTGAAAAGAACAAACATTAGCAGAATAGCGTTCAAGTTGTAGCAAATGGTGGTGGTGGCGGGAAGTCTCTGCATCCGCCTCTACGGTAAGTAGATTCAACTTTTTCCGCATAACCGATTATCTCGATATCGCTCTCGTATCTTATTGTATCCTGCTCGTTTCTCAATTGATCGGTCGCGTCGATACAATAATCGATACTCTGCTCATCTTCGTTGACGTGAAACTTACGTCGACCCATCGAATGATCCTGTTATTTGCGGACAAACGATTGATCGTCAGACCGCAAGAGTGCGAGCAATCGATACAAAGAAATCAATCAAATTACCCGATTGCAATATTCTTTCGATCTCGCTTCTTTCGGACTGTACAAATAGTCGCTACGTTTGCCTTCGTCGTTCGCTCTCTTTGCCAATTCGTAATAAGTATCTCTTTCTCGGATACTCAATTGGTTCCACATCGTACCGAGCCTCACTGAAATGATCGTCTCGTTTTCCTCTGTTGAAAATAGACAAACGTTAATCGTATTTACTTTCCAAGACTATGCATGCCTCACGAAAAGGTGGGCCGCGCCGCGACTATTCGTTTACTCGGATACTCGATCGTCAGTTTTCGTCTCTTCTCGTTGGCGAATATCGCAAAAGCGTTCATGCCCGGTCGATTTTCCTCCGGTTTATTTTCGAGCCAGGGTCGTCGCGACGGCTCCTCCGTCCGGGACTCGAGCTTTCGGGGCTTAAAACAAAAAACACGAAGAATCATCGGATGTCGTTGTGGCGCATATGCCGAGATAACGAAAAATCCGCGAGACTCATCGAGTCACCTCGCTGAAATCGCTGTTGTCGCAACCTTTGGTGCGGTCCGTCGTCGAGGGCATTTTCTTCATTTTCGCGAACCTTCTGACAACTGCCTCATCCGGTTCCAAAAGTATCGTTCCGTTACTCGCGAACACGGTTTCTCTCGCCAATTCGTTCTACGAATCAGACTCGCAGATACCATCAATTGCAAAAACCGTGTTTAGTGAGCGGCAATCCAGAGACTCGTTCCACTCACCACTGTGTGAGACATCTTTCGACGCTTTCGCACTCTCGGTGCTTCTTGGACTCGGACGGTGTTACTCGAGGAAGGTTCTTTCGTCGGTCTGACGAGGTTTGGAAGATTCGAGGCGCGACTCGTATGCTCGGGAATGACAGCGGCAATACTCGCGTGGTCCGACAAACGCTCGGCCTGATTCAACAGTGCAAAGGCTGCTTTTGTAGCTTGCGATTCTTCAGTCAATGGAAAAGACGCGAGGGGATCGGTCTCTTCCAGCAGTGACTTTT
This sequence comes from Ophion obscuratus, assembly GCA_964007375.1. Lineage (NCBI taxonomy): Eukaryota > Metazoa > Arthropoda > Insecta > Hymenoptera > Ichneumonidae > Ophion > Ophion obscuratus. Next base: position 14,933,144 of record OZ023321.1, on the reverse strand, counting down.
CCGTCCGATTGGGAGGCGTTATTTCGCCCTTTTCGTACTTGCTCCTGACATTGCTCAGTCCTTTTACCTGTTACCCAAACAAAGATTAGCCTGATTTGTCGTGTTGCACTGTTTTGTCTTACGATGTTGAAGTTTGCACCGTTGGAATGCAACAAAAATTCTTTTTAATATTTACATTTTTCATCGTTATCCAAAATCATATTTTGCGGATTTAGTTCGTACATCGCTAAATAAGAAACCTTAAAAATCTTTGCGTAATTTTCACAGCTCAAACTTGCCTGATAAGTTGGTTAATAAGAACAAAATTGTTTTCGTTGCATTCCAACAATGTAAACTTCGACACCATTTTTCCCTTCTAACGAAAAGGTCGTCTACCCCGAGTGTCTCCGCAGTAGCCAGCAAGTCGTTTAATCGAGCCTCTCGTACGCGTATTTCTCCCTTGTACATGAATTTGATCATTGACTCGAGATCCTCGTACGCTATTCCTTTGAAAATGATTATCGGATGTTTGTCCGTGTGATCCGCGAAAACTTGCTGAAAAATATATTTCGAGAGGGATATCAAAGTTTAATAGAGTCTCGATGTAGAAGTTCGCGGCAAAAATGTACCTGGAAGTACGGACTACAGGCTGACAGTACAATCTTGTGCGCTCTGATGAAACGGCCCTGACACGACAGAGTGACGTCCACCAGGAATTCGGACGTAAGGTGCTCCATGAACACCTAAAACCATGTCGAAGAAATACTTGGCTGTGTATCAATGATAACCGCGTACAACCTCACCTGGAGTATATTGCTGGTGTGATTGTTCCATCGTAAATTAAACTGTTGCGTTTCCATCGCCTTATATTGCTTTCCGTCGCGCTACACCTTTATTACGACGCCCTTAATTGGGAACGATCTGGATAAGGCACGGCGCGGGGTCAAAGGATTCCTCACGAGGAGCGTATCGGTTAACAATGACAAATCATTCGACGCATCGATTTCTTCCCGTCGTCAACACAACAGCAGATACACTTGTTTTGCACCGCAGACGAACCAACAGAACTTGACAGAACTAACAATAGAGAGGACACTCCGTCAGACGGCTGCTGCGCACGTGCCGGCCAGCCGTGACAACCAACATGACCCAAAAGAGATACTTTTCACTTTGACGGTTTATTTTGTTTCGCGTCTTGCGTTTTGCGTGTTAACACTTCTTCTCTCTCTCTCTCTCTCTCTCTCTCTCTCTCTTACCGATTAGGCAAATTTCTCGTATCATCGATGTATTTTATCCTGCTTGGCGAACATACACGATGAAGCGTCCATTGACCAACGTTGTTTCGCGGCGCGGCCTTTTCTAGTAGACCAAGCAATAGAGATTTTCGCGGGACAAAAATACTGCCAGGATACCGTCTGTGCCATCACACGAAAGATAGTCCGTAGTTATATTCTGTTATATTTTCGACTCGCAACTATCATTTATTAATTTTTATAAACATTTAAAAGCAAGACATCGTGTTTTTTTCTCGTTTTTCGCTTGTTAAGTGAAAACTAATGAAGCAATCTTGATGCTCTAAAGAGACGAATTGTAAAGAATCAAAATGCAAAGAAAATGAGCGTTGGAACAACTCGATCGGATTATTATTAACAGAGAAGAACAGAAAAAATAGTGTTTTTTAAAAATGCATATCGTCGCCATTTTACAAGTTGCAGCGCAGGCTCTCCGCGAGATAGTAATGATTGATAGGTACTTTCTATGTGCACAATCCAGGCGCTGTCGGATAATTAATTTTTGCATATTTGCCATTTTAATTTTTTAATGCACTATCTTGCAGCGTGCCTGGATGCGTCGTGGATGGTCCGATTAGAATTTTCCGAAAAGATTTTCAAAGTAGAAGTACAGTACTACCAAACGTATGTTCTCATTTAGCGTTAAAATGCTGTGAAATAGGTGAGAAATACTTACAAACATAACTGAAAACAAACGAGCGCGTGAAGCGGTTGAGTAGTGGGGGAAGAACGGCAGACGCTGGGAACGCGTATATGTAGTAATAGAAGCGCGCTGCGCGCAAGTTATGAATCTTCACATTCGAATATCTCAGCAAGTACTGGGGCCATCTTAAATTTTATATTTTTTATTTTGGGCTTAGTGATCTAGTGAAAACTGATTCTTCACTGCGATTTCATAAATGATCAGTGGAAATATCCTTTGCTACATATTCTTATATTGATATGATATTCACGAAGTGCTGTGAAAGAGGTGAAAAGTTGAAAAGTACAATAACTGTCTGATAAAAATAATTATTATGTACTTCAGTAAATAAACTTTCTTGCTGTTCATATTTCACTCGTATGAAAAAGTATTTCACTCGTAACATTAATTACACATCTATTTAGTAGGAATATCAAGCCGTTAGAAAATAATTTTTTTTAATACAAAATCACCGACTATTCGAAACTTCTCGAAACAGATTTTTTCCAACTGGCGTGACAAATAACTTCAGTAATCTTCACTCGATTTGCTTCAAATTTAAAAGTTATGTTCCTAATTGCATTTCGCAGAGAAGTACGTACGGAATTTCGGATTAATCGATAACTTTTCATTTTATGAGCAGTTTATGAGCAGTTATAACGACATTTTTCACTGAAAATTCATTTCTTAAGTTCAATACCTACTTACAACTTTTGAATAAAAAAACATTTTTTAAATTCCGTACGTACTTCTCTCGGTATTCTAATATAGATTGACGTGAATTTTTGTTTTTCGTTCTAGGTAAAAATTGTGAATGCCAAATGTCACGCCGCGGAGCGCCTGAAAAAAAGATAACAAAAGAAAATATAAGTAGTCGGCCATTTTGTACATCGAAAGAAGAAATATATATTTTCTAACAGCTTGATATTCATACTAAATAGATCTGTAATTAATTCAGAGAGTGTAGCAGTTTTTCGTACGAAAAAAAATGTTAAATTCGCGCATGATTTTATACCCGTTACTGTGGCCTAAGGCCTTAATAAAAGGATATGTAGCAAAGAAAATCCAACAACAGCTTTTCCACTGATTATTAATGGAATCCGAGTGAAGAATCAGTTCTCGCTGGTTCAGTTAACCCAAAATTAATAAATAATTACTAACTATTGTAAAAATGAAAATAACTACTATTGTAAAAATCTTAACTAAATTAACTATATAGATATTGTAAAGCCTTTCACAATAGTTAATTGTTATTTCGGGGATACCAGATAATCAAACACACTACCAAAACGGCATGATTAGATAGACACTTCTAGTTGTGTTAACCATATTATGATTGCTGTGTCAATAAACTATAGGGAATTTAACTATGCCCACTTTCACCATAGGAGTTTTTTTTAATAAATACTATGGAAATTTTTCTCTGTGCAAGTTTGTACTATTTATATGGTTAACATTAACACTTGTTGAGTATAAATTGTTAAAAGATCTTACGAAAAGTGACTATACGAACAAAAGTATGATAATCTTATAGTGAAGACGTAAATCGTGATCGTAATTTGTAGAACGTGTCAATAAAGTAGAGACAACGGTAGCACGCTATGATCGATATAGATATATTAGTGCGTTAATTTATCAGTTTTTAAAATTCGATATTCCGAAAACTCTTGCGCTGCGCCAAAAATCCATTTAGGCAGTGACATATATTATCAAAAAGACGATCTGTGCATAATTCCACCTATATAGGAGGTAATAGCTATTCGGAATTGCAGCTGGAATTACTTCTATCTGTTATGCCAAATCTACGATGAAAATAACATAAGTACACGTTAGCATAGTGGCAGCGTGCGTATTATAGATAGGTAGGTCGTAAGTTCGAATCCATGTTCCGGCGAAATATTTCCTTCGATAGGAATCATTTCAAGTCAGGACATGACAAATTATGATTAACAATCATACAGGTAGTACTCTCAATTGAGAATTTTTTAATTTATTAAATATTTTATACATTTAGTAGGCATACCATTCAATATGGTAAAAATAACAATTTTTTGATAGTGTAAGGAAACATTCATTTTATAAAAACCTACTATATTATATAGCATTGAACAATCAACGTATGCTTGTAAGATAATTGGTTGCGGTCAACATATGAGCATAGTTAACACAACTGCTAAAATATCATAAACAGTACTATATTTTAGGCAGTAACCATGACTATAAAATATCGTTGTCCCCTCAGGGGGGGACAACGTAATAATATAAAATATAGTTGTTATTATATTATTTAAATATATTATAATAATATATAATATTATTATAATATTATAATAATTTATATAAAATATATAGTTATTATAATAACATAAAATATAGTAATAATATAAAATACGTAATAATATAAAATATAGTTGAAGTTACCATACATTTCTCTCAGTGTAAGTACCTCCTGGGCACTAACATATCGCAGATCCCCATGGAGGACTGATTTTGATCTTGAAATACTTATACAATGTGTAAAAATGCCGATCACTAGGACCCTGATGACCACTGGGCCGACCGTATATACTTCATTGGTTTCGCACGTTTAAGGGGCCAGTCCACTTTGAAAATTTCAAAAAATCGATTTTTTTTTACTGTTTTCGAAAGTACATACATTCAGAAATATTGTGTCAAAATTTTATGAAAATCCGATCTCTCGAAGTATTTTTTTTTGAAATCTGAACGTCAGGACCTCGTTTCGTCTATCTGAGCGTATAGCGCGCTCGGCCGGTATATATAGTATAAACTTCAAACGCGGTTTCTGAACAAACTAGATTTCAACATCCACCTCCATCGTATCTCCAAAACTAACAAATCGATTCTCTTGAAATTTGAACCACATATTGTAAACATGATTCGCAACAAGATGACCCTCGATGGTTTTAAAATTTTGATTTTTACTCGTTTTTTTGCGAAAAACTGCGGAAAAACGGATTTTTTTTACTTTTTTCGTTTTTCATCTACCATTTTTTTGTATTTTTTGATAAAACTTCATATGCGAGGGTGATTTTGTAGCTGGTGTCATACGGAATCTAATGGACTTTGATTTTATTGTTTCAGACAAGCCGTTGCCGAGTTGCGATGGAGCTACCTAGCCCACCTATTTTTGAGGCGTTACGTTAAACTATATTTTTTGTACTTAAAAATAAATAAAAATGAATAAATTGTTTTTTATGTATTTCAAGATTATTTATCAAGCCCAACAACTTTTATATTCATATATTTTATAAAATTCTCAAAAAAATGCGAAAATAGCCTTTTTCATGGCTCCAAAGTGGAGTGGCCCCTTAAACACTTCAAAAGATATTAGGAAGATGCGACCGGTGTAACAATAGTCGAACGGCAAGAGTGTGCGTGTAAAAAACACGCTCGAATTTGCCCGTTCATCTTCGATAATAATTCGCACCGGAAGACTCGAGTGAAGAAAAAAGAAAGCGAGGAAATCTATGAGGGTAAAGGTAGGAAGAAGGGGGCGTTACGGAGGGCGTGAACGACGGCGGTGACGTTGGTCTTGATGTTCTCGATGTCGAGCCTTGTCTTTTCGATTCGGGCCGTTTCTTTGTTTTTTTCGGCAATCTTGTCGCGTTTCGCGAATATCTCTCTCACGCTCTCGACGACGCTAGGGTCCATTGACAAGCGAGAGCCTGTCAACCACGAGAGATGGGCGGTCCACATCTCGTGTTTACCGTTGACGCGTATCCAATTGGACTTGCCCGCACTGACGGCTATTTTGGCGTCCGGCCGATCATCCGGAAAGAGGATAAAGTTGCGTGCGATACGGCCTGCGTGGGAAGAGAATCGCGCGAGGTCGGCCACGACGGATTCGACGTAAGATACTTGATGTACGCGTGAAACGAGAACCGCGATCTTCGATTTCTCGATCAAGGCGTCGATATCGTTTTGGATGAAGCCGGCCAACAGATTAAAGAGAACGACAGCCATGAAAAGTAAGAAAAGAATAAAAACCCAGCGACCGAAGATGGGAGACGAGTCGAACGGTATGTCGCTCGCGTCGAATTCACCGGTCAGCATTAATATCGTCTTGAAGAGTGAGCTGCCGAGACCGTGAAAATTCTTCTCGTCTCTGAAGAGAGTGAAAAAGGCAAGAGCGAAGGCGAGAATGAGTACAGCATAGATAGGGAGATAACGAAATAAATACCAGCTTACTGTTTTGAACACTTGTATAAAGACCGCCAAACTCGGAAAGTGACCCATCAGAAAAAAGAGTTCACACGTGGAGATAAGCACGAAAACGGCACGGAACCCCGAATTGTTCGGTTCGACGATCATTAAAACGGCGACATAAATGAGATCCAACTGGACAATTTCCAAGTGTGAGAAGTAACGCCGCGGTGACGAGATGAAATGGACAATCTCGCGGATGGTCAAAAATACGAGAGCGACGGTCGTGACAGCTCGGAGATATAAAAGGTTCTGTTGGCAGACGGCGTTCGCGTCGTCCGCCGTCACGTTTGCCGTCGTCGCGTTGTATTCCGCTGCCTTCGGAGCGCCGCGCGGACAATAACTCGCGAAGTAAATGTACACGTTAACGAGGATATAAAAGAAAACGTAAAATATTACATTGGCGTTAAGAAAGTATCTGACGCGATGCCTCTTGAGATAGAGTAACGCGGATAAGAGAGGATGAAGGAGAAGATCTTTCAAGTCACGACTTTCAGCTATGTACAGAAGTACATCCATTTCGGAAGGAACACGTTGTAGCGGAGGGGATTGCTCGACATGAGACTGCGGCGGGACGAGGGAACTGCAATCACACTCGAACGTAAAGTTGTCTATACGCTCGTCCATGCCTCGGAGACACGTGTCGAAGAAATCCGATAGTTCGCCTGAAGAGTAGTAAGCCAGCCGTGGATTACCAAATTTGTCGCGCTGACCGAGGTAACATCTCTCTGAGTTGGCGAGTAGTTCATTGTTGTTTGCAGTTTCCTTGTTGTCATCCACGTCGGTAGCGACCGATGTAGGGGTTGGTATGTTATCCATCGGACGCAGAGGCGACTGAACCTGTATTTACAACATTTTATTGAGCAAATGGAAATTTCACCCTATTGAATGCATCGAATTAAAGGGTAACGCCACTCTAGGACTTTGGAAAAATCGTTTTTTTTTGCTTGAAAAATACTTTGGGCTCATAAAAACAAAATGCAATTGGTCCTGTAGCGAAACATTTTTTTCAAAGGTTCAATTGTTGATTTTGGTGCTGTGCCTCCGCGCTGCGGCATAACTTTTTCCAAACTGGGAAGACGCATTACCCAAACACCTGGATAGATTTGAAATTTTGATAGTCGCTTCACAATTACATTCTCCATGGGAGTACCTAGCCGGTTTTTGATTAAATGTAAACTTTTGTTTTTATAAAGAATTTATTGCTTATTTTTTGTGCAAAAAATCGATTTATTTCTTTCAAAGTGCGCCATTTTTTCAAAATTTCATTAAAAAAATCGCTACGTAGTCCCATAGCTAATAATATAAAGATTATAACTTTTCTTTAGTTTTTGTTCTAGGTCTTATACTTTACGAGAAAACCGTACTCCCGTGAAGCTATTTGTAAAAAAACACGGTTTTCACGTTGGAAAATTATAATAATTTTTTTTCTACTTTAATACACTGAAAAAAAAATTCAGTTGGTTTAACAACATGTATCTTTAAATACGTTCAACTTGATTTTTGATTGGCATAACCAACATTTTGTTAATCTGACGATAGTTTTAGTGGTGTGAACTGTAGCTTATTAGCTACAGTTCACACCACTAAAACTATCGTCAGATTAACAAAATGTTTGTTATGCCAATCAAAAATCAAGTTGAACGTATTTAAAGATACATGTTGTTAAACCAACTGAATTTTTTTTTCAGTGTATGTGTTAAATGAACACTCTCAAAAGAAAACCTAATCCTTTTTTCATATTCCCAAAATAAATTGTTAAAGTAAGTTAGGCCTTATTTTCTTCCGCTAGAGTGGTGTTATCACTCAAGGGAAGGGTAGGGGTTTTAGCGTGAAAAAAAAACACTTTCTTGCGATTTTTTTCATCTATATGGATAGAGTAAATTTATTGAAACCTTCTGTACGTTGTTAAGTGCCATTTCAAGAACATTCCGTGAAATTTGTACGCAAAAATATCCACAAACAAGCCGGTATCGTGTTTTTCTCGAAACAACTTTTTCAAAGTCCGTGTTCACTGCCATTTGAAAACTACATGACCGATTTATTTCAAACTTGGTACACACTTTCTACATATAAAATACCTCCCCCCCAACGGTTAGTTTGAGATTTTTTTTACATTGAGGGGGTTTTCCACCCCCCAAGATGGCGAAATTTTTCGTGAAAAATAGCACTTTTCACTTTACACGAACACCAAAAATTTAGAAATAAAAAAAAATTATCAAGGACCATAGGGAGGAGGATTTGATGATACTTTGACTAAATTTTAATGGTACTTGATTTCAGATAATTTCTAGCTGATATACAGTGAACACCGCAAATCGTGTTTTTCCAAAGGCGTTCTTGAAAAAGCTTTGTCACCAGCTTGTACGTGGATATTTTCGCGTACAAATTTCACGGAATGTTCTTGAAATGACACTTAACAATGTACAAAAGGTTTCAACAAATTTACTCTGTTCATATAGATGAAGAAAATTCGCAAAAAAGTGTTTTTTTTTCACGCTGAAACCCCTACCCTTCCCTAAATTAAGTTTTCGACTTCTTTGACATCGTATTTTGTTAGTTACAGATATATGCAACGGGCGTCATAGCGAGATAAAAAGATACACCAGCGCAACCTTTTAACTATATAGTGTAATTCGTTTTTTGAAGGAAAACAAAATCGACACTGTGCAAATACGGCTTTCATTTTTCATCAAAGGTCACCGTGCAAACTTTTCCTTTTTGGCACTTTCGGGACTATAAAATTCGAGTTAAAAAAATACTTCGATATTTTCTCATTCTATTATTTTTCGTGAAGACGTCTCGCAGGAGAAAGAGTGCTTCCTCAGTGAATTGAGATTAGATGAGCGCGCACGTGTTGCCTTCCAGGACGAGAATGAGAGAGAACACGGTGGTTGCGTTGACGAGCGCAGCGTGGGCGTTCGTGATCGCGGCTATGGCGTGTTGGATAAGGTTCCGAAAACCCCGACCGATCGACCTAAAAATGTTGCACAAACCTTCCTTTTAATATTTTAAGACAATCCCTAAAGGGATTTTTAGCGACTCGCAATAGTTTTCGAGATATTGAAGGTTTAATTATTTTTTCGACGCACGCCGATTATATCTGTATCTACTACGTCTTCGTTCATGCCCTAGCAATTTTGGCAACTGCAAAGTCAACTGAAAATATCAACGGTTGAATTTGGACAGCTTTACAACTATAAAGTCGACCGTAAAAAAAATCCTAATGGTTGATTCTACGGTTGTTTAACCGCGGCCATTTTGTTTTCGCTGGATGGTTGTCTCACTCCGTCGCACAATCTGCTGCGGATATTCTCTCGCCCCCCCCCCCCTGTGTTTGATTACTCAATTCTCCGCGAACCATCAATTTAATTATCAAGGCAGTATAATTTGATTAATCATTAAATATATTGCGTCGAGTCAACCATCCAGTCAACTATCCACAGAAAACGCAGGATGGTCGACTTTCAAAGATGAACAGTTGAGAAGCTGTCCAAATTCAACCGTTGAACTTTTACGTTGACTCAACTGTCTTTTACAACCGGTTGACCAAAATGACAGGGTGCCGGTATGTTATCGCGCTCTCCGTTTTGTCCAAACAAAAAAACCCAAACATACACAATCAAACCCAAACCCAAAAACTATTGCGTGTCGCGAAAAATTCCGTTAGGGGTTGTCTTAAAATATTAAAAGGAAGGTTTGTGCAAAATTTCAGCTCGATCGGCGGGCGGGGGGGAGGTTGGAACCTTACCCGGCACGTTTACCGTGATAACGCATTACGCGCTGCGCCATGCATCTTTCTTCTACTTTATCGCAGGGGGCAACGAGAGCCCATTTTCGGAGGAGAAGAACGGAGAAAGAAAGAGGAAAACGTCGGACCTTACCTCGTTTCAAAGGAATTGTACGGATGATCGACAGGAAGCAACCGGTGTTTTGTTCCGCGGATCGAGGGCGCACCAGTGATGCGATTTCGCCTAGCTTTTTTGTCCTCTTTAATTCTTTGCTCACAACGAAATGAGAGAGGCGGTGGAGAATACGCCGGGCGATTCCGTGCAACAGGCACAGACACGAATATGATATAGCTATGAACACGAGGTGGAGCAAACAAAAGAAAGAAGAAGCGTCGCGAGCGATCGCTGCGCGACTGGACTGATCGTACACCAGACGGCTTCACCGTGCGCGCGGTCGGATGCAGCAGCGGCGGTGGCGACGGCGTCGGCGGCGACGACCACCCGTCACACCGCTGGACCATCGGCAATAAAGAGGGAGACGCGTCAGAAGATGTCTGGCGGGGCAGAACAGTGGTGCGGACACAGGGCACCTCGGATGTCCGTGGAATATTGAGATAGACGCAGAGCATCGTAGATTTTGTTTTTTTTCCACAGATCATTTTTTTGCAGGCGTAATAGATTTCTACGGTTTATTTATTACCTTTAAATATTTTTGGGATTAAAAAATCGTTTTTTGCTTCTCTAATTTCCGATTTTTTGGGTTTTTTTGCCAGTTTTTAATTTTTTGCATTTTATATGGTTTGTTAAATATTTTTTTGGATTTTGTAGTTTTCGTTTTTTTACTTTACATGGTACATCCCTATTATGCTTGGCAACCGGTCGCTGCAACGACGGGGGGAGGTTTCTACGGGCACGATGAATATTTCGACACGCGACGTACTCGCTCGAACCACCGGACACACCGGCACGATAAATCTTTCGACACGCGACGTACTCGCTCGAACCACCGGACACACCGGCACGATAAGCTTTTCGACACGCGAGAACGTTACTACCGATTCCCTCCTTTTACTAAAATGCCTGGGCCCATAACCTGTAGAGTTTTACCCTTTTTGGTTGGTGGAAGGCAGGCAGGAAAATCGGAATAAATATATATACAATGTTTATGGATGAAAATGTAAGAAAAGATTTATTTTAATGAACACTAGGTACTATTGACTAAAGATCGACCAAGCACGCTTCAGGAGGAAGTACAAAACTGCTACCAGCTTCCGACTATACACCGTCACGTGGTGGCAGCCATGTTGGCGACTGCCATCCGAGGTGCGCACGCAGGCGCGGGAGAAAGACGCGGGAAAAAGGCGCGGGAGAAAGGCGCGAAGAGTGCGAAAACACACTTTACTCAACATCTACGGTTTTTTAACCGCGGCCATTTTGTTTTCGCTGGATGGTTGTCTCACTCCGTCGCACAATCTGTTGCAGATATTCTCTCGCCCCCCCCCCCTGTGTTTGATTACTCAATTCTCCGCGAACCATCAATTTAATTATCAAGGCAGTATAATTTGATTAATCATTAAATATATTGCGTCGAGTCAACCATCCAATCAACCGCCGAGTCCAACCATCCAGTCAACTATCCACAGAAAACGCAGGATGGTCGACTTTCAAAGATGAACAGTTGAGAAGCTGTCCAAATTCAACTGTTGAACTTTTACGTTGACTCAACTGTCTTTTACAACCGGTTGACCAAAATGACAGGGTGCCGGTATGTTATCGCGCTCTCCGTTTTGTCCAAACAAAAAAACCCAAACATACACAATCAAACCCAAACCCAAAAACTATTGCGTGTCGCGAAAAATCCCGTTAGGGGTTGTCTTAAAATATTAAAAGGAAGGTTTGTGCAAAATTTCAGCTCGATCGGCGGGCGGGGGGGAGGTTGGAACCTTACCCGGCACGTTCACCGTGATAACGCATTACGCGCTGCGCCATGCATCTTTCTTCTACTTTATCGCAAGGGGCAACGAGAGCCCATTTTCGGAGGAGAAGAACGGAGAAAGAAAGAGGAAAACGTCGGACCTTACCTCGTTTCAAAGGAATTGTACGGATGATCGACAGGAAGCAACCGGTGTTTTGTTCCGCGGATCGAGGGCGCACCAGTGATGCGATTTCGCCTAGCTTTTTTGTCCTCTTTAATTCTTTGCTCACAACGAAATGAGAGAGGCGGTGGAGAATACGCCGGGCGATTCCGTGCAACAGGCACAGACACGAATATGATATAGCTATGAACACGAGGTGGAGCAAACAAAAGAAAGAAGAAGCGTCGGGAGCGATCGCTGCGCGACTGGACTGATCGTACACCAGACGGCTTCACCGTGCGCGCGGTCGGATGCAGCAGCGGCGGTGGCGACGGCGTCGGCGGCGACGACCACCCGTCACACCGCTGGACCATCGGCAATAAAGAGGGAGACGCGTCAGAAGATGTCTGGCGGGGCAGAACAGTGGTGCGGACACAGGGCACCTCGGATGTCCGTGGAATATTGAGACAGACGCAGAGCATCGTAGATTTTGTTTTTTTTCCACAGATCATTTTTTTGCAGGCGTAATAGATTTCTACGATTTATTTATTACCTTTAAATATTTTTGGGATTAAAAAATCGTTTTTTGCTTCTCTAATTTCCGATTTTTTGGGTTTTTTTTGCCAGTTTTTAATTTTTTGCATTTTGTATGGTTTGTTAAATATTTTTTTGGATTTTGTAGTTTTCGTTTTTTTACTTTACATGGTACATCCCTATTATGCTTGGCAACCGGTCGCTGCAACGACGGGGGGAGGTTTCTACGGGCCAAACTTGTCGAAGATCCACATAAAATGAACAGCGCGATCACATATGTAGAGATAGCCAGAGCCGAGCCCGTTAGCTATAGCTATAGTATATCCGTTTTGGGATATCTTTCAGACACCATATAGATAACATTTTGCTACCTGGGCTTGTGGTCCGCAATCGTTGCGCGCCAAAAGCAAAAACCACAATGTCGATGAGAGAGGGCTCACCAATCGCGCCTGTACGCTTTTGGCGCTACGCATTTGCTTACTCAAATGTGTCTTTTTCTTTCAAGCCGAAAAGATTCCTGCTGCTTCAACATTTCAGTCTGTCATCCTTAGTTATGCCGAAACTTCAATAAATATATCGCGATTGAACGACAACAGAACGCTAATTGCGACTTGAAACCCATGGAACGATCGCCCCGATTGAACATAACCTTAAAAAATGCAAGCGTCGCGTCAAAAGTGACATTTCCGTGCACGGCATCGAACGAAGAGTGAGATAAAAACAAAGCCACCGATAACACGGAATAATTAAAAATGAGCGAATTCAAGCTGCATCATCTTGTACTGGAGCTGACGGAATTATTGGAGTAGGTTTTTGTCTTTTCGTCATATTGCCGCAAAAGCCAGTTTCTCGCCTACCCACTTTCTTCTTATCATCGTTTTTATTTTTCTTTCAGATCGAGCGCTCCACCCGAGCGACAAAATATCGATAAATTACAGAGAAACATTGCCGTACCCGACAATGTACCAACGCTCGGCTGTCTCAGATATCTCGTCAAAAATGCTCGAGATCCGGAGACATTCTTGCAAAAATACGAGGAGCTCAAGTCAAAGAAGTACGTTCAAATGGCGCGTAGAAAGAAACCTTGCGGCCATAGTAAAACATTGGGTGCTTTCAGAATCGACGGTCTGGGCTCTTTCATGCAACTTCTACAACGTGTCAAGGCAGACAAACCTCTCAAGGATTATCTGGGCGAGACATTTGCATCCGGCGGTCGCCGCATCACCAAGAGTTCTGCGGTCACGAAGGAAGACTTACCACTGGTCCGTATGGGCGTCCTTCCCCTCTGTCTACCCCAATCGAGGATTAACTCATCTACTCCATTTCAGATTCGCAAAAACATCATGAGAGCAGCAGTTGAGGGTGAGAGAAAATTGAACAGGCAGGCGGGATCTGGTGGGAAACGAAACGACGCCAACGTCGCGAAGCAGAACTGGGTCGCTGAGAGGCCTCGAATATCGTGGGATTTTCACGCGGACACGGGTGTCGTGCTCTACGAGAGTAGGTTGATAGCAAGAAAGCGCCTCGCTGGGAGTATGGATCGCGACGTAATGCTCGTTCTCTCTTTCAGAGGTCGTACCGGCGATTTCTCAAGAAGCTCTCGTTATATGGGATCTCTTGCATTGCTTGAAGGGAACGGACGGATCGTATATCGTGTCCGAGCCGCTTACGGGTCCTTACGAGGTCAGAAACTTTGGCATCGCACCCGACCTAGGCGTATCCTTGAAGCAACTGGCCCAACAGATCTTGCCTCTGGCCTCCTATTACTCGATGACGGTGAGATTCGTAGAGGAGAAGGTCCTACCGGACGACGGACAAGTGAATCATGCGTTGCGCGGTGCGCTCAGTTGTCTCCTCAAGGATTATCTGGTTTGTTGTCTCGTTTCACACAGACAGATTCCACACGAATTTTTTTTCCATCCCCTTTTTCCATCTTGCAGTCGTTCGTCGTGCAGCTGGAGATGCAACACGTGCGCGGTAAGCTGAGTTTGCAAAAGATGTGGTTCTACGTTCAACCAACGATGGCTACAATGTCGATACTCTCGCAAATCACGTCAACCATTTGCAAGGTTCGCGCGTTCGTTGGTTCGTTTGCCCGAGATGGGAGCTGAGAGAATCACGCAATGATTGTTTTTCCGTGACAGGCGAACGCCCGAGGCGGCAAAGTATTGAGCCTCTTGCACGATCAAGTCAACGACATGAGCGGCGATGCCAAGTGCAAAGATCTCGGCCTATTCCTCGTACAGGCAGCCAGTGTTCCCTATATGCGAACCCTGGAAAAGTGGGTCTACAAGGGTGTCATTTGTGATCCGTATCAAGAGGTCTTCATTTTCTTCTTCGCCACGAATCCTTGGACGATTGATTCATCTTCCGTAACTCTTTCCTCTATCTTTTTCTCTCTCCGCAGTTTCTCGTCGAGGACAACGAGCTTATACAGAGAGAGGAATTGCCGATGGATTATTCGGCGGACTATTGGGAGAAGCGCTACACGATGAGACCCGAGAGAATACCGGTCTTTCTCAACGAACACGCGCAAACGATACTCAGAACCGGAAAATACTTCAACGTTATACGACAATGCGGTAATCAATATATCTAATTATATAAAAAGGGCCGAGAGCAGTAAGGGCGAATAACGTTGAGATTCGAACACCCGGACGCTACGCAGGAAAGACCGTTCAGTGGGGCAAGCAGGAGCCTCTCGTCTATCGGCACAGAGATCAAAAGTACATTGCCGCGATCGACCGAGCGTATTCCGAAGCCGCGAGAACTCTCCTCGAGGTTTTGATCAACGAAAACGATCTGATGGGCCGTTTGCGCAGCGTTAAGAATTATTTTCTTCTCGCGCAAGGAGACTTTGTGGTAAGAAACGGTTCGCATAGCGAGTGTCGCCGGTCCAGCGAAGTAACGGGCTACAACTACTTGTTCGATCTGACAACAGGTTCAGTTTCTCAATCTTTGCGAATCCGAGCTCAGCAAAAACATGTACGACATCGTGATTCATCGATTGGCCTCGCTTCTCGAAGTTGCTCTTCGCACCTCGACCGCCGACTCGGACCCCTACAAGGACGATCTCAAACCCGAGCTTCTCCCATACGATTTACAGTTTCAAATGTTTCGGATACTCTCGATTCAGACGCGGGACGAAAAAGGTCGGTACAAATGATCCCGGCGCGAGCATTCGAAAAATGGGAGACAATTTATCCAATTATTTCAGAGTACTGCTTCCAAGGGGAAAAGACGCTAACCGGACTGGAGGCGTTTGTCTTCAATTACGATGTCAAGTGGCCCGTATCGTTGATTATCAATAGAAAAGCCATAGCCTGTTATCAAATGTTGTTTAGACATCTGTTGTACTGCAAGCACGTCGAGAGGCTCCTGTGCAGGTGAGTACGATACGCGGCTTCTTTCTCGTTCAATCGCTTCGACCGCGCGCATCCCCGTCGATACATCGAGGCCTTCTTCTTTCAGAGTTTGGATAAGCAACAAAATAGCGAAAACTTTCAATCACGAAATCGCTATGTCGTACAGGCAAGCTTTCTCGCTGAGGCAGCGTATGCTCGATTGCATTCAACACCTCGAATATTACATGATGGTCGAAGTGATAGAGCCCAATTGGTTGACGTTTATCAACAAAATGAGCAAGGTATATAGTCGCGCCGAGATATTATTCGTTTGTCATTGAACACGCTCGTTAAGGGCAAATGAGTTTCTCATTCGCGGTCGCGTTTCAGGTGAGCAACGTCGACGACGTCTTGACCGTACATCAAGATCTGCAGGACAGTTACTTGAAGGAGTGCATGCTGACGGATCCTGATTTGCTCGCGTCCGTCACGGCTCTCTGCGCCGTTTGCGTCGAATTTTGTGACTTTATGCAGGTTAGTTTCATTGCGTCCTCTTTGATTGGCGCGCAAGCCCAGTCTGCGCCCTCAAGTTCGCCTTCCTCCGAACACGCGTATCCACGTATACACGTAGCCGTCGCGATAGCGAATACTTAACGAATACATCTTGGCAATGTTAAAAGCGTATGAGCCGGTACTTCGTTGACGCCGAATTGACTTCCATGATCAGCGCCTGCCAAGACGATGGCTATGAACCTGAGGTACATAATGTCACGAAAAGACGTAGAACGTGTACGATAGATTCGGAAAAACGTAACAAACAAAAAATATACCATTGCGAAGCCGCTTGCGAATATTCGTTAGTCGCGTTCGTCAGGCGTTCATAGTCATTGTTGCATCGTCGCTCTCGCAATACCCAGCGAGAACTTTGTCATTTCGTAGCTGTCGTTTATCAACTTTTATCTTTTCACTCGATAACGCATGTGCCGTGTTGGTCGTTGATTTTTCGCCGCATATACGAGACGTCCTCGTGAGTTCAAGCATGCTCGAGAAGATCTTTCGTTCGCCCCATTTTATATATTTCGTATGTACTTTATTGGTTTGGCACGTTTAAACATTTCAAAATATATTAGGAAGATGCGAGCGCTGTAACGATATACTCGAACGGCAAGAGTGTGCGTGTAAAAAAGAAGAAAAAAAAAACACGCTCGAGTTTGCCCGTTCGAAAATGATTCGCTTCGATGAACTTGACATTGATGTATTTTGATCGGTTCGCGAACGTGTGCCAGGAGGACAACGCAAAATCGAAAAGCAACGGGGCCAGTTTCGAGGGTACGATCGAGTCGTTGGACTCTCGATTCACCAACGTACTGATACGTCTTCTCGATCGAATTTGTGACTTGGGTTGCGACAACAACAACGAAAAACTACTCAACGTCTTGTGCAGGTAAGGCGGCGCCGCGTCGATGCACGAAACACCCACGGGACTAACGATCCGTTCCTCTTGTTCTTCCCCAGGCTGGACTTTAATCTCTTTTACACGGATATGCTGAGACACCGAGGCCGAGAAAAAACAACGACGCGCACCGAGGCGTCCGGTTAGCGTTATTGATTCTTCATCGAGGAAACACGAGGCGTAAAACGACACACCACCTTACACCGCGATCTCACGTTAAAACGAGACGAAACAAAAGACGCCCCCGCGTGCGTATTCGTATACGGCTTACGTGTGTACCACGGTACGTGGGGCGAAAAATAAAATGAAACGATAAAAGCAAGCGAGAAAATCTACGATGATGGAGAAGGTGGAGAGGTGGGGGCGTTACGCGCGAGGGCGAGTCTCACCTCGTCGACGATGATCTCGAGTCTCTCGAGTTTATGCCTCATGGCTTCGAGCACGACCATTGTCTTTTCGTTCTCGGTAATCTCGCCGCGTCTCGCGAGTATCCGTCTCGCGCGCTCCACGACGCTCGCATCCATCGACCAACGAGAGCAATTGGCGGCTCGCTTTTCGGGTTTACCGTTGACGCGTATTCGATTTGACTTGCAGGGGCTCACGGCTATTTTGGCGCGTGGCAGATAATCCGGAAAGAGGAGAAGGGCGCGTTCGATAGGGCCGACACGAGGAGAGCATCGGGCGAGCCCTGCCGCGACCGACTCGGCGTAAGAGACGAGTCGTACGCGCGATACGAGCGCCACGAGTTCCGATCTGTTGATTATGTCGGCGGTGTCGTTTACCGCGAGGCCGTTCAACAAATTGAAGAGCACGATAGCAATGAGAAATACGAAGAGAAGAAAGATAAAGTGACCGAGAACGGGACGCGAGACGAACGGTATGTCGCTCGCGTCGAATTCACCGGTCAGCATTATTATCGTCTTGAAGAGCGAGCGACCGGGATCGGGAAAATTCGTCTCGTCCTTGAAGAGAGTGAAAAAGGCAAGGGCAAAGGCGAGAATGAGAAATGCGTAGAGAAAGAGAAAACGAGCGAAATTGAGGCTGACCGTTTTGAACATTTCTATACCGATCGACATACTCGGATGTTGACCCATCAGAAGAACGAGTTCCCACGCGGATACGAGCACGAGAACGGCACCGATCTGCGGATTGTTCGGCGCGACGATCGTCCAACCGGCCACGAAAACGAGACCCACCTCGAGAAAGTTGTCCGAGCTCGAGACGTAACGCCACGGTGACGAGACGAACTGGAGAATCTCGCGTATGGCCAAGAGTACGAGAGCCACGGTCGCCAGAGCTCGGAGAGGTCGGAGTTCTCGTTGACAGGAGGCGGAAGCTTCGTCCGTCGTCGCGTTTGCCGTCGTCGCGTTGCCTTCCCCTGGCTCCGTAGCGTCGCTCGGACAATAATTCGTCGAGAGAACGTACGCGTTCACGAGGAGATAAAAGAAAACGTAAAAGATGAAATTAGCGTAAAAAAAGTATCTAACGCGATGCCACTTGATATAGAGAAACGAGGACAAGAGAGGATGTTTGAGAAGATTTTTCAAGCCGCGATTTTCAGCGATGTACGCGAGCGTGTCCATTTCGGAAGGAGGACGAGGCGACGGAGGAGGAGGAGACGACGAAGGGAGTGGCTCGAGATGAGACTGAGACGGGACGAGGCAACGGTAATCAAACTCGATCTCAAAGTCGTCGGTACGTTCGTTCTCGGCTCGGAGACACTCGTCGAAGAAATCGGATAGTACGGGCGAAGATAGGTGAGCCAGCGGCGGACGACCAAAGACGTTACGATGACCGAGGTAACAATTTGCCGATCGTAGGAGCATTCGAACCGCCTCGAGGGACTCTGCTCGCGCTGCGTAGTGCAACGGAGTGTTGCCCTTGTCTGCAATCAATCCGGGAGAAAGAAGCAATGAAGAGGGGTGGAGGAAGACGAGTAATCGGGGCTATTGGGATCTGTCATATGAGCGGAAGCTAAAAAACATGGCGGCGATAAGAAGACCGTGAAACGTTTAAAGTCGTGTGCTTTAGTGCAAACTTCTGTGATATTATAATAAGTATTAGTGCAATTTGTGATTGGCTGCTACCAGGGTTGCAAAATTTGCAATGAAAAAGTAATGCATTATTCGTTACTTTTTTAATGGGTAATGAAAAAATATTTTATTACCAATTACATTACATTCAGTAATGTAAAAAATTCCATTACTCATAACATTATATTTTGTAATGTAAACAATTTCTGTTACTAATGAGTAACAGAAATCCAATGTAATGACATTGGATTTTGTAATGCAAAAAATGCCCATTACTGATTACATTATATTTTGTATAGTAAAAAAATTCCATTACTCATTACATTGGAATTTGTAATGCAAAAAATTTCATTACACTACATTGTAATGGGTAATGGAATTTTTTCCATTACAAAATATAAGGTAGTGAGTAATGAAATTTGTCCACATTACTAATGTAATGTAAAAAATGGCCATTACTCTTTACAAGGCAATATTGATTATTATTCGTTTCCCATCGGGTCAGATCGACCCAGTGCAAAAACCGCTGCCCCTAATGAGAAACGAATAATAATCCTCATTACATTGTAATGAGTAATGGAGATTTTTTACATTGCATTGCATTAGTAATGTGGAAATAATTCCATTACCCATTACCTTATATTTTGTAATGTAAAAAAAATCCATTACTCATTACGTTACATTTTGTAATGTAAAATATTTCCATTACTCATCACATTGGACTTTGTAATGTAAACAAATTCCATTGCCCATTACATTGGACTTTGTAATGTAAAAAAAATCCCGTTACCCATTACATTGTAATGGGTAATGAAAATATTTCACATTACAAAATTCGATATAATGAGTAATGGCAATTGTTTGCATTACAAAATGTGATGTAATGAGTAATGGAAATATTTTACATTACTGAATGAATGTAATGGGTACTGAATTTTTTTTCATTACAAAATGTAAAGTAACGAGTAATAAAAACGCTAATGCATTACAAAAAGTAATGCATTACTTGCAAGCCTGGCTGCTGCCAATCCTAAACAAACGAATTTTGCGGGAAACGAATGTATTTTGAAGGCTGGGTAGATTTTTAAATGTGCTTAAATTAGCGGCATTTGCGATACTGTCAAATTCAAAGCGTTTTGTTTGCAAACGTCTCAGTTACGAAATAATCCGCATGAGGCTGATGGTGGAGCGTCGATTTCGGGCGACATTTGAAAAATGATTTGGTCTTGCAAAGCTGGTCTGGGAGAAAAATGCAAGCCCGTCCCTGCGACGGGAGGGCCTCGTTTCCACAATGTTTATCTCTACAACGCTGCATGTTCGTTTTTGAACCTTACAATGACTCATCTCTCATGTGTACAAACCGGAAATCCACCAACTGAACAAGAGTCTCAAGTTTGCAATATTGAACCTTTACAACGATCTAGCCTTATGATTATCCCTACAACGTATTTATTCGGATTTGTATCAACTACACAATGAGGGATTTGCAATATGCATTAATTCTACAATGTATTAATGTTAGCAAGATCTACAATGTATTAATGTTAACAAGAATATTAATGTTAACAAGTATCAATGTTAACAAGATCTACAATGTATTAATGTTAACAAGAATATTGCCCAGTTGAATGTTGAGTACTCAAAGGTTTTGTGGAGTTGATACATTGTAGAATTACATATTGCGAATCCCTCATTGTGTAGTTGATAAAAATTCGAATAAATACATTGTGGGGATAATCATAAGGCTAGATCATTGTAGAGGTTCAATATTGCAAAGTTGAGACTCTTTTACAGTTGGAAGATTACCGGTTTTTATGAATGAGAGATAAGTATTGTAAAGTTGAAATCGGACTTGCAGCGTTGTAGAGCTAAACATTGTGAAAACGAGACCCTCCCTTTTTTAGTTACTTTAAAATGTTTTTCAACGTTTCATTCGACTCCCAAACATTTTTATAAATTAAATGTTTCTTTCTATTTTACCGGATATGAAATTGAAGAGTTCAGAGTTTGAGAGATTGCTTTCTCAATCTTTCACAGCACATTTAATATTCTTTTGATTGTTTTCATGCGAAGAAAGTTCTCCACTTCCATTTTCACTGATTTAATTAAATTAAATTCACGTTTTTAATGAAAATGTAATACTTTTGTCGCATGTCTACGCGTAATTTCTATTGAATGCTTTGCCCTAAGGATAGTACTAATTTCCGCCACCAGATGTCACATCGCCATTTGACAGATCCCAATACGCGCGTACGCACCGTCTTCGCGACGCGCCGCCTCCACGTCCGTCTGTCGTTCCATTATCAGTCGAAGGCACTCGAGCCGGGGATCGTCCGCGGAATCGTCTCGTTTCGGCCAGGTAGGAACACCGAGCTCCTGGCAAGCCGGAATTAGCAGCCGATCAGCGAGCTCGCCATTAACCGCGAGGATCTCGCGCAAAACTTCGGGATGCCCGAGTTCGACAGCGACTCGAGCGGCGGCTTCGCCGAACCTCGAATGCTCGCCCGTCGTTCCCGCCGGCGTTTCGCGTCGCCTCACCAGCATTTGTTTCGCGGCTCGCGGAAAATTCCGTCTCGCCGCTGTCTCCAACGATTGCTCGATAGCCTCGTCCTCGTTGGCGTCTCCGAGACTCTTCAAAAGTCGACTCTCCTCGTCGTCGGTGTCGGCGGAAGCCACCAACCTCGGGAGTGGCCTTTTGCGCGTCGTGGGCAGAGGCGGCGGAAGCTCGATGTCCGGCATTTTGTTGAGCAATACGTCGCGAGTAGTGAGCTTCCTGAAGTCGCGAAAATTATCGAGATCGGGCGGCAGACGAGTGGAAGCTCCGAGAATGAGAAGAACCATTTCCCGTTGGCCAGCGCTCGCCGCGAGATGAATCGGCGTTAAACCTCTCGAATTCACAACGTTCGGATCGGCACGGCCCTTTTCGAGGAGAAGCCGGACGCACTCGGGCCGGTTCTTGCGAACGGCGAGATGAAGCGCCGTCTGTTGTCCCGCTCGAACGTTCGGATCCGTTCTCGGATCGTCGAGAAGAATCTCGAGGACACGGGAGTGACCGGCTTCGGCGGCAAAGTGCAGGGGAGCCCGATCGTGGAACTCGTTCACTCGATTCACGTTGGCACCGAGCCTGAGAAGCGTCTCGACGACGCTAGCCCGTCCCTCGCAGCAGGCTACGTCCAAGAGCGTCTTGTTGAGGGGGTGAGGATGGACCGCGTCGATGTCCACTGCACCCGCGGTCGAGCCCTCGAGGGCCCGCTTCGCTATCTTCTCGAACTCACGGTCCTCGCACGAGCGCAAATTCTCCAGCAAGAGCGCCGCTGCCGCTGCCCTCCCATCCTTGTCCTCGTTCATCGCCTCGAGCTCTTGTGACTCGTCCATCGCAAACAACGCCCGATCTGTACGGATAAACGAACAAATTCGAATGGAAACGATGAAGAATCAAGGAGGTTGGAGCGTTGGCAAGAATCTGAGATTAAATTTGAAAAAAAAATATATATGTTGTCGTCTAGACTATGCTGAGTCTTTGATATTTTTTTTGAAATTCTTTCACTACGAAACACCAGAGTTGAAAAATAGTTTTATGTATGTAATGTTACGTGCGGTTTGATGGGCAAGACGTTCACGCTACGGGTGATGTAGTTTTTTTGGCTATTTAGAACCAATATAAAGCATTTCTAACAACGGATTAACGCTTTGTGAACATTTGGAAAAAGAAACCCCATCTTACCCGTCGTAAACCATATATATTCAATATTTAACCATCAAGGTTTGATGAAAGATTACGAATCTTGGCTGGCGAATGAAGCTGTCGACATCAATGTCCGCGGAGTTGCCGTGTCCCGGCAACACTTAAGGCCGTAAGGCCACAATAACGGGTATAAAATCATGTGCAAATTTAACATTTTTTTTTCGTATGAAAAAGTGATTCACGCATAAAATTGATTACACATCGATTTAGTATGAATATCAAGCTGTTAGAAAATATATATATTTTTTTTCGATGTACAAAATGGCCGAATACTCGAAACTTCTCGGAACAGCTTTTTTCCAACTGGCGTGACAAGTAACTTCAACAATTTTCACTCGATTTACTTCAAATTTAAAAGTTATGTTCCTAATTGCATTTCACAGAGAAGTACGTACGGAATTTCTGATTAATCGAAAACTTTGCATTTTATGAGCATTTATAACGAAATTTTTCACTGAAAATTCTTTTCTTAACTTTAAATACATACAACTTTTGAATAAAACAATATTTTTTTAATTCCGTACGTACTTCTCTGGGTATTCTAATGTAGATTGACGAGAATTTTTGTTTTTTGTTCTAGGAAAAAAATTGTGGATGCTAAATGTCACGCCGGGGAGCGCCTAAAAAAAAAGATACCAGAAGAAAATATTAGTAGTCGGCCATTTTGTACATCGAGAAATGTATATATATATATATATATTTTCTAACAGTTTGATATTTATACTAAATAGATGTGTAATTAATTTGATGAGTGAATCACTTTTGCATACGAAAAAATTGTTATATTCGCACATGATTTTATACCCGATATTGTGGCCTAAAGCCGCCTAATGGTAATCAATGGTAATAATTGATAATCTCGTGATAGAAATATAAATAGGCAAAATGTTAAATTACTTAAAATTTTGTTTTGAGTTGCATAAAACATTCGTTGACGCAGCTTTTTTTTATAATAATTGTCGATAATGTTATACTTTCCAAGTTAGTAGTGACATGCGGGTTTTTTTTTCGTATTTACGTAATAAAAATATAAAAATGCACAATCTTGCCCTTTAATAATATATTTTATAAAAAAAATTTAATCCACAGAATAAATCTATACCTCGTATGCATTTTTTTGAGGCGCGTTGAGAAAAACATTCAAAAACCGTCATTTGACTCAACTGGACCGCTCAAACCTTATTAAAAACGTACTTTTTCCCGATATCGCTTCGTTTGGAGAAAAGTAACATGTGCGCGAAGTACTTGAAAATATATGTTGAATCGTTCGAAAAACAAATTACGCCGTTTTAAATCTTGTACAGTTATTTTTATTATTTTTCTCTTCTCGTTTTTGTTGTGAAGCTTGTCGAATTATTTTCAAGCGAGTTTTTCAATCTCCGCCTCTAGCTGAACTACAAGTAAAAATGTAACCCTGTAGAATGCATCGAATTCATTTACTTCGCAACTTTTCGAGATCGTGTTTTGTTACTCAAAGGGATATGCACCCGGCGTCATCGCGGGAATAAAGAAAAAACACACCATCGCAACCTTTCAACAAGTGTAATTCGTTTTTCGAAGAAAAACAAAATCCTCCGTGCGAATACGTCTTTCATTTTTGTCAAAGGTCAAAGCGCAAACTTTTTCTCGTTCGCGCTTTCGAGACTACAAAATACAATTGAAAAAGATGCTTCAACATTTTCCCATTCAATTATCTTTCGTGAAGACGTTTCGCGGGAGCGAGTGCTTTGTCCGTTAATCCGGATCAGGCGAGCGCGCGAGTGTTGGCTTTCAATACGAGAATGAGAGAGAAAAAGAGAACAGGTTGTTCGCGTTGACGAGCGCAGCGTGGGCGTTCGTATCCGCGGCCCTGACACGTTCTCCGTGATGTCACATTACGCGCTGCGTCATGCATTTTTCTTCTCTCCTTCCTGCTTTATCGCAAGGGGCGACGAGAGCGCGTTTCCGGCGGAGAAGAACGGAGGAGAAAAAAAAGAAGAAGGAAAACGTCGAAAGTATACCTTCGGAGGAATTGTACCAAGGGAGCGACAGGTGTTTTGTCCCGCGGCTTGAGAACGCGCCGGCGACCCGTCTAATTTCAATTGACTCTTTAATTCTTTGCTTACAACGAAATAAAGAGTGGCGGCGAAGTACGCCGGGCGATTCCGAGCAACGCGCACACACACGGATACAATAGAGATATATGAACACGAGGTGGAGCGTCGTCGCGGGTGCGCCACCAAGAGGATGCCCTTAAAAGTAATAAAGGTTCAAAATTATGGTGAAAAAAAGTGAAACGAGCAAACAAAAGCAAAAAAAGAGAAAAAAAGGAGGCGCCGAGCGATCGTGGCGCGGCTGGACTGATCGTACCGGACGGTCGTCCCCACTCTGCGCGCGGTCAGTCGCGGCAGCAGCGGCGGCAACGGCGGCGGCGACGACGACGACCTCCCGTCGCACCGGCGGATCTCATCGTAGGTGGAGAGGGAGACGGGTCGGACGATGTCGCTCATCCGCGCGGATCTCGATCGATCCGTCTGTACCGCACGCACGTTTCGTGTCCCTCGACCTCGGTTGTCCTCCGGCAATTCCTTAATACGGTGCGCCCGCGACTCGGAGTCTTCCGCGCGCGCGAGAGTCGTCTCGAAGGACGACGCGGTGGGAAGAAGGTCGCCCGCGCCTGCGTCATCGCTATCTCGAGCATACCGATCGAGGAGGGAGAGGGGAATAATTGAAAATTGGAGGCTGCCGCACGGTAAAGCGCCCGCTTCTCTCGTCAGTACCTCTTCGTTGTTGTCCTCGTTATTGTCATCCTCGTTATTATCGTCACTCAACGATCGCGCGCGTGTCCTTTCGGCTGCTCCACTATCTCCTCTACCTTTCTACACGCTTTTACTCGAACGCATCATCGATATCGCGTAAGTAACGAAAATTTGTGCCCACGTCTTTTATTCGGCCTCCACAGAGCTTTCGGTCAAGGCAAATCGGCGAAACATAGCGGGGGCGCGATTTAAAAAAACGTAGAATTTTCGATCGACAAATTTAAGGACATGGCTCACACGTCCAGTCGGTAAAAATCCTACTGTCAAATTCTCTCGCAGACGAACCACATTTCGGGCAAACGAAGAGAAATACGCTGTTCGTCGTTCAACAGAGTGGAAGGTTTCTTTTTTCCAAAAAATCAACCGTTTAAGGGGTTAGGCCACAGGAACGGGTGTAAAATCATGTGCGAATGTAACAATTTTTTTCGTATGAAAAAGTGATTCACTCAAATCAATTACACATCTATTTAGTATGAATATCAAGCTGTTAGAAAATTTATATATTTTTTTCGATGTACAAAATGGCCGACTACTAATATTTCCTTTTGTTATCTTTTTTTTCGGTGCTCCGCGGCGTGACATTTAGCATCTACAATTTTCTACATCTAAAAACAAAAACTCTCGTCAATCTACATTAGAATACCTAAAGTACGTACGGAATTTCAAAAATATTGTTTTATTCAAAAGTTGTAGGTATTTGAACTTAAGAAATGAATTTTCAGTGAAAAATTTCGTTATAACTGCTCATAAACTGCTCATAAAATGAAAAGTTTTCGATTAAGCAGAAATTCCGTACGTACTTCTCTGCGAAATGCAATTAGGAACATAACTTTTAAATTTGAAGTAAATCGAGTGAAAATTGTTGAAGTTATTTGTCACGCCAATTGGAAAAAGCTGTTTCGAGAAGTTTCGAGTAGTCGGCCATTTTGTACATCGAAAAAAAAATATATATTTTCCAACACCTTGATATTCATACTAAATAGATGTGTAATTAATTTTATGAGTGAATCACTTTTTCATACGAAAAAAAATTGTCGAATTCGCACATGATTTTATACCCGTTACTGTGGCCTAAGGCCTTAAGTCGAGACAACGTCTTCCAATAATTTCGATCAATCATGCGTAACAATCCGCGAGAGAAACATTTGCGCGTTACGCTCTTCCACAATTGGAACTTGACGCGCCTACGTCTCGTGACCTTGAAAAGATCCATACGTTACGCACGATTGTTCCGAGATACACGACGACGAGTGTGAGTCAGAAATCGGCAAAGAGGCGCTCGCTCGCGTGGGACGCGAGATATATTACGCGCTCGCTGTTCTCATATACGGATGTGTACCCTTGACACTATCGATAGTCGTACGTAGCGAGTCGCGCACTTTGCAAACAAACCCGTATTCGTTACGTTCGATCGCGCTCCTGTGGGTAGACAATTTGCGAAACGTCTCGAAGAATTTTGGCGAGATCGCAAGAGTATCGGCGCTGAGTGGCGAATTTTTGTCGAGCTCTCGATAGGGCTCTGCGTCGTTCTCTACTACAGCCGCATTTTTCAGATCGACGGATCGGTCGTGCGCGCGAATATGGGAGGCTTGACCCAACGAGCATGGAGCCCGACCAAAAGGAGAGGCCCCATCGCCGCCGAATACAGCAGTCCGGGACCCGCCTGCGTTACTCTCCCACCCCTCATCGGTAAATACTTCGTGGCTCTTATCACTCTATAGGGTGTCCTGTTATGGATGGATAATCCTGCAACTGTCGATAGGTCAGATCATGTCCTACTATGTGTTGGAATTTCAGTTCAGTAAAGGTCCCACGATTTTCGAGATTTTGGGCTTTGTGTTATTTAAAAAAATCATCTGCTTTTTTTTTCATGCCATTTCTACAAATGATATAAATCGACAATAACTGAGCAATTTTTAAAAGTAATTGACACTATATGCGTAGTACATTTTATTTTCACCCCAGTCTATCAAAGTCAGATGTTCAAATTGGTTTGTATGAACACTTTGCATAAGATCTTTTTTCATAAAGTTTCCTTAACATTTAAGGCCTTAGGTCGGAAAAATAGGCTTTTTGGGGATTTTTTTTCAAGAAACCTACAAAATAAATCGAGATTACAAAAAGCGTGTTTATTATACATATCAGTGACGGTATACAATAATTTTTTTTAAGCGATAAATTTCAAAATGGCGGCTGCGCAGCGTTTTTGCGATGACGTCTCCGTTTTTCCGGGGTCCACGGCCGGACAAACAGCTCCTGTAATTTTTTAATTATAATGAGCCAATGATTTTTTTCTGATTATATATAACAATTCCTATAGAAGTTCGTAGGATTCATTCGATATATTGACTTTTGGCCAAATGGCGCACTTCTAGAGTGGAAAGTAAAAAAATAGGCCTAAAAAATCGTCAGGTAATTGTTAATAACAAATGACCTATGGAATAAAAAAAAAATCCTACGTACTTCCATAGACAATGTATTTTTCAAGATATATTCGACATTTCAAGTGAATCGGTTGAAAATTGTCTGAGTTATGTTTCCGGCCAACTTAAAAAATGAAGCTTTGAGATAAACGCTGCACAGCTGCCATTTTAAAATTAATCTCTGCAAAAAAATTATTGTATAGTCACTATTATGTAGAATAAGCACCCTTTTTTGTAATGTCGATTCATTTTGTAGTTTTTCTGGAAAAAAATCCCCAAAAAGCCTATTTTTTCGGCGTCTAGAGTGGCCTAAGGCCTTAACCCTTAAAAAAATCCTACATTCCGATTTTTAGGCAAACTTGGCGTTCGCACCCGCGGCACCTACAAAATCACCTGTCGAAAAACCAACCTCCTAATGTTTTCCGATGTCAATATACAACACGACTGTACTAATGCTAAAAACCAAAAGCGGATTATTTTTACCTCAAAAACCGTGAAACTTATACTAAACTGAAATTCCAGCAGGTAGGACATGATCTGACCTATCGATAGTTGCAGGATTATCCATTCGTAACAGGATACCTTATACACGCGCGTCGTACGGATCGTTTAATCGTTCAATTCGTTACTGTCACCGCGTATACAGGAAAAACGGTGCCACCAGATTCGAAACGCGAAAGAGCGCCGGCTTTTTCCTTCGGGAGTAGGTAAACAAAGAGACACCGCCCGTGTCGTATCGGCTCCTTCGTACGTCCATCCTTTGTATATGTACATGCAATATTTGTGTGCAGGCATTCGAGCAAGAACGAGAGTCCGGGCCCTGGTCCCGGTCAGTACAACATTTCAGGACTTGGCGCTAGAGGTAAAGACGCGCGTCTCCGCGGCAAACTATCGACCAAACAGTCTTTGCACGGATATGACGGAGCGTTTGTACGGCAACGAGCCAACCCCCCCGCGCTGCTGTCTCATCGTTACATTTTTTTAGGAAAGGACAGAGCTGTTGCTGCGTCGCTTCACGCTCGTACCAAGCGCGAGAAGCTCGAGTGCACACCGGCACCGGGCGATTATGATCCGCGAAAAGCCGACAAGCTTATACAGGACAGTTCGCCGAAGTATTCCTTCGGCATAAAACCCCGACGCAACGACAATGTCGGTGCGACGACTCCCGGTAATTATTTACGTTTTTTGTTTGTTTATCCTTCTTTATTTATTTCTTCTTCTTCTATATTTATTCTTCGACGTTTATCGTATTTTTGCCTGCCTCAATCGTCCATCTCTCCTTTTGTTTCCATCGACCTTATTCTTTTTTACCCGTCTCGCGGTTGTCGGCTTCCACGACCCGTGAAAAAAGTGAACATATATAAACATATATAATTATTTACACTCATATATAACACTATACAGAATTATATATGCCTTAACATGACATTATGAATTGTCATATATGTAGATATATTACCATGTATGGTATTTATTTTTTCTACTTGTGGACCATATATGCCCATACATGATCATGTGTGTTCAAAAGTTGGTACTCTGAACTCGTATACGAACATACGGTTGTATATATGAACACATGACACAACATGTACTATATATTATCATATATAATTGCATTTGCCCCCCCCCCCAACCCAAATATAAGCGTATATAATTGTATATGAGACCATGTATATGAACCTATATATGATGTACAAACTATTTTGGTGTCATATATAATCATATATGTAATCGTAATTATCCGCAACAACCATATTTGAACGTATATAATAACGAAAACATATATGACCATGGATATTATTCCATATATAATACCACTACAGATTATTTTGATATCATATAGGATAAATACTTTTCTTCAATAAGTATTTTTATATTTCTAAATATTTCTGTCAAGACTGATATGTTACTTTGGTTGCTGAGTGGAATAATAATGTATAAGCTTTATGAACGGTGCATTATTTTATGAAATGTTATATAACCTTTTACATTTTCAGACTGAACATCATTACTATCATTAATGAAAGATTATACGAAAAATCTTTTGCTTAATATATATACATATTGAATTTGCGATACACATGACAATATAATTTTTATAAAAATACAAAATCTGTTTTCTTGTAATTTCTTATTTATGTGTATGTATGCAAATCAATGTATAACTGAACATGGTTATATATCGTTGTATGCAATAGTATATGAGTATATATAATCATATATGATTCTATGTGATCATATATGGCTATATATTACTATATATGATTATATAGAGACAAATTTCGTTCATGATCATTTATGACAAGATCATACATGATTATTTATGTTTATATATGTCCATTTTTTCCTGTTTACTTCGTCGTCGAATCATCGTCGAGAGCGATGCTTCGATAAACACACACTCGCCTTCGGCACTTTGCTTTCGCTGAACAAACGCGCACGACCGTGACACACGTATAAAATTGTTATTCCAGCTCCCGGAACGTATAGCCCGGAGAGGCTCGAGATCGATGGAACGCCGAGATACAGTTTTGGTCGAAGAACCGTCCTTGACAGGGCGGATCCAACACCCGGTAAGTAGCGCGTATAGCTGACCACGCCTCGTCACTTCTCAGTCGAAGCCCCTCACGCCGCGTATTTGTCGAGTTCGCGTAACGAAATATCCAAATTTTTGTCGCGTATACAGCCCCGGGCGCGTACAGTCCCGAGAAAACGAATTTCCACAAAATGCCACGGTACAGCTTTGGTCTCAGGCCGCAGCAGCAGGACCACGCCGAGCGAAGCGATACACCCGGTAACTTGTAATCCATTTGCACGCGCGTACACACGCCGCTGCTCTCTCGTTTATTTTTGGTTCTCACTGTGCGCTTTATCGTCGTTTATCGTTCAGCACCCGGTACTTATTCTCCCGAGAGAGTCAACCATCGCAAAGGTCCGGAATACAGTCTGTACGGAAGAGGTCCTCAAGAAAAAGCCAACGATAATCCAGCTCCGGGTAGCTACAGTCCGGAAAAAGTGAATTTCCACAAAGGCCCCGAATACAGCTTGTACGGCAAAGGCCCGGAAGAGAAGCCGAACGATAATCCAGCACCGGGTACCTACAGTCCGGAAAAAACGAATCTCCGCAAGGGCCCCGAATACAGCTTGTACGGAAAAGGGTCAGAGACTAAACTCAACGAGAATCCAGCTCCGGGTACCTATAGCCCGGAAAATACAAATTTCCACAAGGGCCCCGAATACAGCTTGTACGGGAAAGGTCCGGAACATAAACCCAATGAAAATCCAGCTCCGGGTAGCTACAGTCCGGAAAAAGTCAATTTTCACAAGGGTCCCGAATACAGCTTATACGGGAAAGGCCCGGAAGATAAACCAAACGATAATCCAGCTCCCGGTACCTATAGCCCGGAAAATACAAATTTCCACAAGGGCCCCGAATACAGCTTGTACGGCAAAGGCCCAGAAGATAAACCCAATGAGAATCCAGCTCCGGGTAGCTACAGTCCGGAAAAAGTCAATTTTCACAAGGGTCCCGAATACAGTTTATACGGGAAAGGTCCGGAAGATAAACCAAACGATAATCCAGCTCCCGGTACCTATAGCCCGAAAAATAAAAATTTTCACAAGGGCCCCGAATACAGCTTGTACGGGAAAGGCCCGGAAGATAAACCCAATGATAATCCAGCTCCGGGTAGCTACAGTCCGGAAAAAGTCAATTTTCACAAGGGTCCCGAATACAGTTTATACGGGAAAGGTCCGGAAGATAAACCAAACGATAATCCAGCTCCCGGTACCTATAGCCCGGAAAATACAAATTTTCACAAGGGCCCCGAATACAGCTTGTACGGGAAAGGCCCGGAAGATAAACCCAATGATAATCCAGCTCCGGGTAGCTACAGTCCGGAAAAAGTAAATTTTCACAAGGGCCCCGAGTACAGCTTATACGGGAAAGGTCCGGAAGATAAACCCAATGAGAATCCAGCTCCGGGTACCTACAGTCCGGAGAAAGTCAATTTTCACAAGGGTCCCGAATACAGTTTATATGGGAAAGGTCTGGAAGATAAACCGAACGATAATCCAGCTCCCGGTACCTATAGCCCGGAAAATACAAATTTCCACAAGGGCCCCGAATACAGCTTGTACGGCAAAGGCCCGGAAGATAAACCCAATGAGAATCCAGCTCCGGGTAGCTACAGTCCAGAAAAAGTCAATTTTCACAAGGGTCCCGAATACAGCTTATACGGGAAAGGCCCGGAAGATAAACCAAACGATAATCCAGCTCCCGGTACCTATAGCCCGGAAAATACAAATTTCCACAAGGGCCCCGAATACAGCTTATACGGGAAAGGTCCGCAAGATAAACCCAATGAGAATCCAGCTCCGGGTAGCTACAGTCCGGAAAAAGTCAATTTTCACAAGGGTCCCGAATACAGTTTATACGGGAAAGGTCCGGAAGATAAACCAAACGATAATCCAGCTCCCGGTACCTATAGCCCGGAAAATACAAATTTCCACAAGGGCCCCGAGTACAGTTTATGCGGGAAAGGTCCGGAAGATAAACCCAATGAGAATCCAGCTCCGGGTAGCTACAGTCCGGAAAAAGTCAATTTTCACAAGGGTCCCGAATACAGCTTATACGGGAAAGGTCCGGAAGATAAACCAAACGATAATCCAGCTCCCGGTACCTATAGCCCCGAAAATACAAATTTCCACAAGGGCCCCGAATACAGCTTATACGGGAAAGGTCCGGTAGATAAACCCAATGAGAATCCAGCTCCGGGTAGCTACAGTCCGGAAAAAGTCAATTTTCACAAGGGTCCCGAATACAGCTTATACGGGAAAGGCCCGGAAGATAAACCAAACGATAATCCAGCTCCCGGTACCTATAGCCCGGAAAATACAAATTTCCACAAGGGCCCCGAGTACAGCTTATGCGGGAAAGGTCCGGAAGATAAACCCAATGAGAATCCAGCTCCGGGTAGGTACAGTCCGGAAAAAGTCAATTTTCACAAGGGACCCGAATACAGCTTGTACGGGAAAGGTCCGGAAGATAAACCAAACGATAATCCAGCTCCCGGTACCTATAGCCCCGAAAATACAAATTTCCACAAGGGCCCCGAATACAGCTTATACGGGAAAGGTCCGGTAGATAAACCCAATGAGAATCCAGCTCCGGGTAGCTACAGTCCGGAAAAAGTCAATTTTCACAAGGGTCCCGAATACAGCTTATACGGGAAAGGTCCAGAAGATAAACCCAATGAGAATCCAGCTCCGGGTAGGTACAGTCCGGAAAAAGTCAATTTTCACAAGGGACCCGAATACAGCTTGTACGGGAAAGGTCCGGAAGATAAACCAAACGATAATCCAGCTCCCGGTACCTATAGCCCAGAAAATACAAATTTCCACAAGGGCCCCGAGTACAGTTTATACGGGAAAGGTCCCGAAGCGAAATTCAATGAGAATCCAGCACCGGGCGCTTACAGTCCGGAAAAGACGAATCTCAATCGAAGTCCAGGATACAGTCTGTACGGTAGAGGACCGGATGAGAAGCCCAACGATAATCCAGGTTGGCCACTCTCTTACGTGTCTACAATTTCACCCCGATATATCCCGCGATTACCGAATTAACACCTCGAGACGAATGAGAATGATTTAATCGATATGAATCATTAGGACCGGCTCACTACTATCCCGAGAAAGTAGCAAATCTGGAGCATAAACCTTATTACAGCTTTGGTAGTGGAAACAGGCGGTTGGTCAAATCTAGCGATACACCAGGTAACGCGGCGCGCTATTGACTAACAAAAATCCGTGTGTGATTAACGGGTGTATTGGCAACGAGTTTACAGCCGCAAACTCGATTTGCGAGACTAATGGCGAGATTAATGTAAGGACTCACACAACGCTTCTGTAACTTTTTCGCTCCGCAAAGTAACGAGGCCCATTTGTTTGTACGGTTCGGGCGCGCAGCACCCGGCGCTTACTCGCCCGAAAAAGTCAATGTCCTCTGCAGCTCGACACCGCGTTACAGTTTCGGTATGAGAACGCCCTTCCAAAGAATCAGCGATAATCCAGGTAAGAGATACGCTTCTTTCTTCCTCGCTCATACCGTCTTCGCGAGCTCGCTGAACTCTCGTTGTCGCGCGACTTTTCACAGCCCCTGGAGCCTACAGTCCGGAGAAACTCGATCTCAACAAGGGACCCGCGTTCAGCCTCGTCCCCGGCCGGGCCTCTGAAAAGCCGAGCGACAATCCAGGTAAGTTCGAGGAAACGCCCACCAGCTTGTGCAAGCGAGCGAGACGATAATTCTGTCCGATTGAAATTGCCAAAGGGCCCGGAGCGTACAGTCCGGAGAGAGCGACGATTATGTGGCGACAGGCGTTGCGATTCACCTTTGGCGCGAGATCAAACATCGGCATTGAAAACGATGTACCGGGTAAGAACCCCCTATCCTTGCCTCGCGATGGAAGCCGACCCTTTTTTTTTTCTTTTTCGTCACTTTTTCCCGATCGCGAGATCCAAAATTTGCACTTGAATCTGGTGATAAGAAATTGTGATGACGCGGGTGCAGCTCCGAACGTCTACACAATTCCGTCGATCCTTCGCGGATCGAAAGAGGGCAACATCCGAACGGCGCCGGCCTATTCGATATCAGGCAGACAAAAAGTATTCACGGACGATCGAGTTTTGGTACCGGGACCCGGAACTTACGAGGCCGTCAGTACAGATATTCTCAGAGCAAAGAGTGCCTCTTACAGCATGAGCACGCGATTCTCGTTGCCCAATGATCGCGCCAAAATTCCAGGCCCCGGAGCGCATTATCCCGAAAAGGTACGTATCCTTCTTCTTCTTCTTCTTCTTCTCTTTCGCCGATTTCAATCACCGCCTCGAATAATATCCCCCGTGACGAACGTTACACGCAGGTGCTGCTGGACATATCACCGGCTCATACTTTTGGAATCAGGCACTCTCCCTACATCTGCAACCTCAAAGACACCGTTTACTGACTCGAACAGTCTGATCGAGACCACTATCTTATCTCGAACCGTTGACATTGCTGCTTCTGTTTTTTGTTGTTTTGCAGTTGCGTAACGCGACACGCCTTCGGATAACCAAAAAATGCATTGAATAAATAACATTGAGCATATCAAAGCACTTGAATCTTATCCGACCGTTATAATTTTAACAAAAATATGTGTATTGTGTCCTTTGTTATATAAACGACATACGTAATTGTACGTAATACGATAAACGTGTGGTAAGAGGTCGCAGCGCTGCTGCTGCCTCCTCACGGGTAGACGCGTTCCCCGGCAATCCAAGTCGATACGACGTTCAAATCGTCGTCGAGCATGACGAGATCGGCGTCAGCGCCAAAGTCCAGGACTCCCTTCCGGTCCTCTATTCCGAGTGCGCGAGCCGGATGGCAAGTGGCAGCCTCGAGGGCCTCCACCACCGAGCATCCTACGATTCGACGGAAAAACTTTAAGGGGCTATACCAGTGTGACACTTTTAAAAAATAAATTGTTTTTTTGTCTTTTCCGACAGTTTATACTTTCAAGAATATGAGATGAGATTTTTATACTTTCAATATGAAATTTTTCAAATTTCATACTTTCAATATGAGATTTTTCAAATTTGCTGACATTGGAACTCAAAGAGCAATTATACGATTGACTTGAAATTTAAACTGAGTACTCTTGAATATATTCACTCTACAAAGACGTAGGATATTTTTGATTGAATGAAAATGGACGATTTGGCATTGAAAAAAACGACCATTTTATAGGCAAGAAAACCGACGTTTGAAAATCCTACGTCATTGTACAGGAAATATCTTCCAGTTTAACGACATTTTTTCCTTTTTCGGTTTCAGCTACTCAATCGGCCGGAATCATGTCACCGGTGGAGGAACTTTTTTTTGGCGCCTCCGAAGGGAGCGCATAAGTCGCTTGCATCTCAATATTTTTCTACGAACAAATTATGTAATATAGGTCAAATATAGCCAAATATATTTTTAATTTTCCGAAACATTTAATTAAGTAGTTTTCTTCCGAAAAATTCCCGAAAATCGCCCAAATTTTCAGCGTTCACACTGGTATAGCCCCTTAATCGCCGAGGGCGATACCGCGCTGCTCCTGTAAAATTGCATTTGTCGTATTTTACCGGTGGCTTGTTTGAAGAGTCGTACGCAAGTCGCCATGTCTGCGGTACTTCCGCACAGAGTATTCGTACCGACGAGATAAGCTCGTCCCTTCTGCACCTCGATGTCCAACTGTCCGAGCCTGTAGGTGCCGTCTTTGAGGCCCAGAGCGGCGATCGCATCGGTCACGAGTACCAAACCTGAAAACCAACGAAAACGTTTCTTTTTTGCTCTCGTCTAATTGAACTTGGGCGCGCGGGCGTCCATTTTTGGGAGTCGTATTTCACCCTTCGGATGTGTTTTGTGAGCGATACGCAGAGCTGCGGGATGCGTGTGAACTCCGTCCGCTATTATGCCGTAGTGTACGGTAGTTGTCGCGGGTATTCGATCCGAGGTCAAGAGACCGACGAGGCTGGGATCTCTGTGATGGAACTGAAACGCGACCGTGAGGATGGTGAATACTCTAGCGGATACTTTCCCGTCGTGAGATACGCTTCGTACTTACCGGAAGCATCGCATTGAAGAGATGCGTCACGAGAGAAGCACCACACTCGACCGCAGCTTCGCCTTCCTTCAAATCAGCCACCGAATGTCCTACGCGAAAGCGTACGATTTTACCATTAGATCAATTCCCTAAGGCGAAGTAGATCTACACCATGAGGTATATGAGTGCGAGAGAGATAGCTGAAATTTTCGATCAGAGATTTCTCAGAGATGAATAACGTTTAAGGCAAAAGGAAATCATCAAGCTCTGCGTCAGGGAATTCTCTGGAGCCTGATGCTTTGTTTTTCCTAAAAAATTTAACCATCTATGAGAAAATTGGGTTGGAAAATTTGTGAGGTTATATTGACCTTGTACATGCCCTTAACGGGCTACATCTACCTAGGTGGGTCAAAAAATAACGTTTTCCAAAATTATTTTAATTCGGTAGTATCACCATTTAGCTATATTCCCTAAACATTGCATGGGATTTTCCCAAGATTGATTGAGCTACACAGGTTCTTTCATGTGGCTCAGTACAGTCGGCTGGGCGAGCGGTAGCAGCACCATACTTCAAACTTTAAACGCGTTTTTCTCGAAACATTGTTTTCAAAGCCGTCGGACGTGATATATCGAGAACCACTTGACTGATTGCTTCCACATTTACAGGAGATACGATGAGAAACATTTAAAGGACGTTGACGATCACTCTTTTTTAAAATAGATCTGAATTTTTTTTGTTAAGTTACGTAAAAATGACGACTTCTTTCACAGATTTTATACGCTCGATGTTCAATTCGTTGCCACGTTGTTAAACAAAAATATTTTCAAAATCGACGATTTTCAACGACTCTTGATTAATGATTGTTAAGGGATCATCAGTGTGAAAATGTCAAAAATCGACTTTTTTGTTCATTATCCGATAGTATAGACGGTTATAGACATGCTGTTCATATACTTACATAAACGTAAGTAGACAATTTATATAAAAATACCGCACTCGAAATTTTAAACGCCTTCTTCTAGAAACGTTGTTTTTCAAACCGTGTACACTCTCAAAGGAAGAGTTTTCATGCTATCCGTCTCAAATGTTGACACAAAATTCTTCACGCCATTTTTTATCTTGCCGTGGAAGCTTCGTTTTTAATTTCGTGTTTTTTTTTTTACGAAAAAATGTCGAAAAAATAGGCTAAATTCGATACTTTTTCAAACCACTGCCATTTTGTCAATGTTAATCAAAATAAAAACCTCCATAGCAAGATAGCTTTGATACTGACTAATGATCTTTCAACAAATTTTGTTTCAGATCATATTTACGGTCACAAGCGTGTACACCGTGAAGATTCATTTTTTTCGCATTTTCGACCGTTAAAATAAATGTAAAAAAAAAATAAACGGTTAAAAATTGCTTTTCCGTTCTTCATGAATTGTTTGATTTGACATAAAACAAATCAGGCTGGTAAGTGTATTTTAGCAATCAAAAAAAAAATCGCGAACATTAGCTATTTTTCGACGCGTCACACCGTGATGATCCCTCAACTTGAATAACGCGTTTGGTTTTTAGATTTCAGATGGACTGTTTAAGCTAGACTGTCCATCGCCCGACGTCGCAAAACCATTTCCACCATCTGCCGGCGGCCATCGTTTTGTTGATTTTCTGTATTTTTTTTTAAGTTCACCATCTATGTACCATTGTGTGACAAAAAATGCTTTACATTTCACTCTGCAGATAGATGCAACCTCTTAAAAGGCTCTTTATTAACTACGCGCGTGCCACTCACCCACCGAGACCTTGATATTTCTCCGGCGCAACTCCCGCACGACGTCGCAGGCGTTTGGAATCTCCGGCGCCAGAGTGACGTAACACACGTTCTCCAAGCTACCGTATACCTCCAGCAGAGAGTCCATACCCTGAAAACATAAAAATTGCTTCCGCTCGTACTTTGTCTTTTCTCTGATTTTGAAACAAACGAAGAAAATATACGTCTAGCCAGTTCAGACGTACTCTGTCCAGTCGGAGAATGTAATTTTCCTGATGAGCCCCTTTTTTGCTAGGGCTGATGAAGGGACCCTCCACGTGTACACCGAGAACCGTAGCTCCGTCTTTTCCTCCGTCCTGCTTCTTCATTTTTGGTAATATGCGGCGATAAGTTTCTGGAGGCGAAGTCACCACTGTCGGACAGAAGGAAGTCACTCCGTACGCTAAAATTCCTTTGGCCACCTTGGCAACGTTCTCCTCGACATTGTCGACGTTTTCAGAAAAGTCTACCCCGAATCCACCTGCGAGGGGTGGTGCACACATTTTTCGAATGAGAGACAAAGGAAAGTACACGAAAAAAAAGGCGCGGCAGAGCTCGGACATACCGTTTATCTGAATTTCGATGAAACCCGGGGAAACGATGACACCTGGGCAGTCTATGCTCGTGTCAGCTTCGATTTTCTCGTCGAAAAATATTTTCTCCGGGTTCACTATTTTTCCATGGCGAACCCACAGGTCCTCCTTAATTATTTCTCCGTTTCTCAGGATTCGACAATCGCGAAATCGTATCAAATTACCGTTCTTGCTCGACATTTTTTATTTCGCGGAGCAGAATCGTGCGAGTGTACGCGCGGGACGAGATCGAATTGCACTTTCTCTCCCCCTTTCACCGGCCAATTCGCCAACTTTTATTCCCCGCTCTTATATGTATGTATATATATTTTTCGCTTCTCGATTATTTAACTTTTGCGATTGTGAGTAAATAATCGTGTCATTATCATTATCGAAAGCTGTCAAGGACTCGCGCGGGGGAGGGCCGGCTATCTCGGCGGTACGAATCGCCAATGATCTTTGAACCCCCGCTGCCGGCGCATCGCGCGGCTTTTCAGTTCGCGGCGACATACTTTTCCCGTTCGTTTATGCAACTTGGCCACTTTCTCACAAATAATGTATTCTTTCCGAATTTCGAGCGTGCGGCGTACGAATAAATGTGATGAAAGATTCAACGTTCCAGCAGCGCGGCAATATAAAGTTATATGTATCGATCGATATTACGCGCAACCTATGCTGCCAATCGTCCGTCGGTATAACTTTTTTGCCACGCGCTAGTAAACGATAAGGCTCACTGGCGGCGACACTGTACGCTTACATTTTCAATTGGATATCCGGGCAATCATCCCTGCGCGATTAAAAGTATTTAAGGGGTTAGGCCACAGTAACGAGTATAAAATCATGTGCGAATTTAACCATTTTTTTCGTATGAAAAAGTGATTCACTCATAACATTTATTACACATCTATTTAGTATGAATATCAAGCTGTTAGAAAATATATTTTTTTTTTCGATGTACAAAATTGCCGACTACTAATATTTTCTTTTTTTAGGCGCTCCGCGGCATGACATTCCGCATCCACAATTTTTTACCTAGAACAAAAAACAAAAATTCTCGTCAATCTACATTAGAATACCTAGAGAAGTACGTACGGAATTTGAAAAATATTGTTTTATTCGAAAGTTGTAGGTATTTGAACTTAAGAAATGAATTTTCAGTGAAAAAATTCGTTATAACTGCTCATAAACTGCTCATAACATGAAAAGTGTTCGATTAATCAGAAATTCCGTACGTACTTCCCTGCGAAATGCAATTAGGAACATCACTTTTAAATTTGAAGTAAATCGAGTGAAAATAGTTGAAGTTATTTGTCACGCCAATTGGAAAAAAGCTGTTTCGAGAAGTTTCGAGTAGTCGGCCATTTTGTACATCGAAATATATATATATATATATATATATATATATATACTAACAGCTTGATATTTATACTAAATAGATGTGTAATTAATTTTATGAGTGAATCACTTTGTCATGCGAAAAAAATTGTTAAATTCGCACATGATTTTATACCCGTTACTGTGGCCTAACCTCTCAAGGGATCATCACAGTGTAACGGGTCGAAAAACAGCTGACTTTTACGATTTTTTTTCTATGGTTAAAATACGCTAATCAATCTGATTTTTTTGTGTGAAAAAAATCATTGAAATGTGCAAATTTTCTACTCACCAATTGACCGATTTTTTTTTTTTACATATTTATATAACTCTTAAAATAGTCAAAAAAATTGGTAATCAAAGTTTAGCATGTCGACATTTTGTAATTTTTTGCTCCCTGAATCTGGTACCAAACATCGCAATACTCATGCAGATTAAGAATATGCTTACTTATTTTTAGATTCATACAACGTCCACAACACCGGTCGCCAATTGGAGGCGTTTTCTGCGCACCGTTGTAAATAAATGCACAAAAGCACATGATAATAATTTGTTTTTAAATCTGTAAATGTTCTCGAAGGATCAATAAATATGTGTATTTATTATTTACATTTATCTCATCCTAAAAATCACCTACAAAACAGCGCTCTAAGCAGCAATAATGCCTTCATGGAAAAAATACAATAAACCCATTGTTTGAATTCGAGCAAAGAATAATTATTTTCAAGGTAAACCACAATTTTTTTGTAAGGCAAAACAAATAACAATGTTTTCGAGGGGATTTTTTATTACTTGGCGTACTTTTAACTTACGTTAACTTTTTTAAATTGTGCAAAAGACATTCATATACGATAACATTCCACATTGTTAGCCCTTCGTTGACACGCTTATAATTTGGCCACGGTTTTGACACACTGGGTCAATTTGACCTGGGAAGTACTTCATCCACCTGCCATTAAGAGGGAATGACACCTTATCGCGGTCGGTATGGTAGAACAATTATAGATTCCCACAAATCTCTGAAACGGCTCTTCAGATCCCGCCGAAACTTTGCCAAACGACGTCAAATACATAGACGAATAGCTGTCAACCCCTCAAATTTTCTAAATTTGAGAAAAAAAATGTAGATTGGCTTATCATAAGCCAATTTAGTTTTTTTTTCTCAAATTCAGAAAACTTGAAGGGCAGACAGGTATTCGTCTATCTATTTGACATCGTTTGGCAAAGTTTCGACGGGATCTGAAGAGCCGTTTCAAAGATTTTTGGGAATCTATAATTGTTCTACCATACCGACCGCGATAATGTGTCATTCCCTCTTAACGGGTTACACCGAGTTCGCGGCCGGAAAAAATAACTGTTTTCGTGATTTTTTTTCGGATATGGGTGCAGTATAGTAAAGGGTATCATTTCAAGTATTTTTGACAATTTTTTTATTGGAAAATATTTATAAACGACAGAGTTACAGTAAATTGCACAGGCCGCTGTGCAAAAAGGTCCTTCGCGGTGACCACTCCTGCTCGGGAACAAATCATCGGAAATCAAAAAACCAAATGAATTTAGTTTTTGTACCGTATTATCTAGTCTTTAATCGGAGGATTCAATAAAATAATGATTTTTGAAAAAACATTCGCCGACTGAAAGTGATCGTCGTAATTTCGGTGAAAAAAAACACTTTATTTTCCTTGATATAAAAAAAGTATGCATTGAAACAAAAAATCCTTCGATTAAGGACTGCCTTTTGATATAGAAAAAATGTCTGTGAAATTTGAAGCAGATCGATTTAGTTGTTTTTGAGATATTTTGGTCACCGATTCTGTAAAAATCATTCCGAGAAAAACGCGTTCAAAGTTTTTACCTGTAACGGTAAAGCGGTAAGCGGACCTACCTGTAAACGCTCATAAGCCCCCCAATTTTCAACGGACCGACTTGAAATTTTCAGAGAATATTTTTCAAAGGTTATATACTAAGAATTCGTCGAAAACGAAAAGTCGATTTTTTCAAAAATTCCAACTAGGTGTAACCCCTTAACACACCCCTTCGGTCGGTTTTTATTGAACAAAAATCACGAACAGACTTGAAATATTTCTTAATATGTGTGCATAATTAAAATTTGGAAAATATCAGATCGAATCATTTTCAAAATTATTGAAAATTTTCAATTTTGCGAAAGTCAGCATTTTGCTAAAAATCTATCCGGGTCAAAATGACCCAGTGTGTTAATGGAAGGTTAAAAAAATATTCAAGGCGGAATATACATTTAAAACGATCAAACACTCGATTTCTTTTTTTTGCAATAAAACTATATATGTAGAATATTTTCTCAAACTTTCAAAGCGAAAATCCAAAAACTCCAAACGTTACAGCCCGTCAACGATGTGCCTCACCGCTCGGATTATGAGCGGTCGTAAACTTCAAAGGCGTTTTTCTCGCCTTTGAAGTTTATTTCATTCTCTTATTAAGCCGATTGAATCGAAACTTCGTAGAAATAATGATAATATTGCGACCTCTTACTTGACGAGATCAGTTTCTAAAATTTTTGAAAAAAAACAACTTTTTTAATCCAAATTTTACAGAAATTTGGCGTAAAATGTCGATTTGTTTGGTAAATGCGTGCCATTCTCTTCAATTGTCATTTTCTTCATGTTAATTACTGTCAAATAGAAACGATGCATGTTTTAATTGAAAAAAAAATACTGTTTAATTTAGAAATATACTGTGAAAGCATACTTACAGTTTGGGAAATGTAGGATAATTATTTCCCATTTTAAAAATTCCCTCAAAATTGCTCAATTTGTCCTCGTCTAAATGTTTATCCCGCCTTAAGACCTTAGGCCACAGTAACGGGTATAAAATCATGTGCGAATTTAACAATTTTTTTCGTATGAAAAAGTGATTCACTCATAAAATTGATTACACATCTATTTAGTATGAATATCAAGCTGTTAGAAAAAATATTTTTTTTTTTCCGATGTACGAAATGGCCGACTACTCGAAACTTCTCGAAACGCTTTTTTCCAATTGGCGTGACAAATAACTTCAACAATTTTCACTCGATTTTCTTCAAATTTAAAAGTTATGTTCCTAATTGCATTTCGCAGAGAAGTACGTACGGAATTTCTGATTAATCGAAAACTTTTCATTTTATGAGCAGTTTATGAGCAGTTATAACGAAATTTTTCACTGAAAATTCATTTCTTGAGTTCAAATACCTACAACTTTTGAATAAGACAATATTTTTTAAATTCCGTACGTACTTCTATAGGTATTCTAATGTAGATTGACGAGAATTGTTATTTTTTGTTCTAGGTAAAAAATTGTGGATGCTAAATGACACGCCGCGGAGCGCCTAAAAAAAGATAACAAAAGAAAATATTAGTAGTCGGCCATTTTGTACATCGAAAAAAGAAATATATATTGT
The DNA here is from genome assembly GCA_964007375.1 of Ophion obscuratus. Lineage (NCBI taxonomy): Eukaryota > Metazoa > Arthropoda > Insecta > Hymenoptera > Ichneumonidae > Ophion > Ophion obscuratus. Next base: position 14,889,050 of record OZ023321.1, on the reverse strand, counting down.
TTAACAGCTTGATATTCATACTAAATAAGTGTGTAATGAATTTTATAAGTGAATCACTTTTTCATACGAAAAAAAATTGTTAAATTCGCACATGATTTTATACCCATTACTGTCGCATAAGGATTTAATAAACGAATGAGTAACTTGATTGCGTCATGAAGTTTTAATGAAAAAATTATATCGCTCGATAAACAGCACGCATTCGTAATACGATAAAAATCGTGTCAAAGATGAAATAAGGTTGCGGATGGGTTAACTGCCATTATCATACAATCGGATTCGTTATAGACACGTGTAATCCGTATATACTGTAAGTCTAAAAATTTGCGCCTGCAAATGTCAATGACACCACGAAATAATACAAACTAAAAGGTAAATCGTATTTCCCGGCGCCTGAACCCGTGGCTGAAAGTGACTATTTCTCCAACTTCTCGTCATGCGTTAGAATGCCGAATCTGCATTCTCGTACGTACGCAAAAGGAACGCGCTCCGTCCAGTGTACTTCGTGCTCTGCACGCGACTAGCGTTTCACGCGTTTCATAATAGCTCTCGGAGCGCGGGCGATTTCTCGCGCACGCGCGTACCCACTTCTGCAACACTTAATAATAACAATACGAAGAAGAAGAAGAAAAAGAAATAGAAGAAGACGCTTTGGTCGCTACGGGCATGTCTATCGCGCTGCGCTGCAGCGATCGGGGCGACGAATGGTAGAACCGAGCCCTGTCCGCCGGGACATATATATATATGTATATATTTCGGAAAGCCGTGCACAGCGCGCGGCTGGTATACGTGTGTGGGGCATGACAGTAGCGTGAAAATGGCGGTGTGAAATGGCAGGACGACGCTCGGTATTGACGAATCCCGAGTCCCTGACAGGATCCGGGGCGGCGGATCCTCTCAGAGAACTTTTCGAGGCTTGCAAAACGGGTGATGTCGCGCGGGTTAAAAAATTGGTCACTTCAAAGACTGTAAACGCGAGAGACACCGCGGGACGCAAGTCCACCCCCCTGCATTTCGCAGCTGGTGAGTGTTTTTTTTTCTCCTTATTCCTCGCTCCCTCACTCTCGCCCCCCCCCCTCGCCCTCAAGCGCGCATTTACCTTTTCCACGCGTTATCTCCCCGGAAACATCGCCAAATTTCATTTGGCTCTCTCCCTCGATCCGAAACGTGAATTTTCATTTCCACCAGTTTCCGCGAAATTCTTCGTACGCACGCGTATATCTATATATTTGCAAACACGTTCAGGATACGGCAGGAGAGAAGTAGCCGAGTTTCTTCTGTCCGCGGGAGCTTCCATACAAGCGAGGGACGACGGCGGTCTCCATCCGCTCCACAACGCCTGCTCCTTCGGACATTCCGACGTAGTGAGACTTCTCCTGGAAGCCGGAGCTAATCCGAACACTCGCGACAACTGGAACTACACGCCTCTTCACGAAGCCGCGATAAAGGTGGCCCGACCGTCCACACTTTTATGAACCAACATTTCTTCGTTCTCTTTCTCCCTGGCTCTGAGCTCTAAGTTTGGCTTCGCAGGGCAAAATCGACGTGTGCATAGCGCTTCTGCAGCATGGGGCGGATCCGAACATCAGAAACACCGAGGGAAAAACGGCTCTGGAACTGGCCGACGCCGTTACGAAGCCCGTCCTCACCGGTGAATACAGAAAGGACGAGCTTCTGGAAGCGGCTAGGTCGGGCAACGAGGAGAGGCTTCTTCGCTTGCTCAATCCGCTGAACGTAAACTGCCACGCGAGCGACGGCCGTAGATCTACGCCTCTGCATCTAGCCGCGGGTTACAATCGCTCAAGGGTCGTACAGATATTGCTGCAGAACGGCGCCGACGTCCACGCCAAGGACAAGGGGTAAGCTATTTCAGCACGATCTTGAAGCTTGCATCGTTGGAACATGGAAAGAATGGAAATTGCATCCTTGACATGGAAAGAAATTCTTCGCCGACGTAGGCTACAGATTTATTCGAACGTTTTTTTACTTATTTTCATTACAGACAAGCTCAAGTAGCAAAGCTAAAAGTTTTGAATAATAATAAAAATGAAGAAATAAAAAGAAAATTGTTGCATTCCAACGATGCAAACTTCGACGTCATAATTACAGCGCAATCTCGGAGCCTGACCGTTCCCTCCTCCAGCGGTGCAATGATGAATGTTTTTCCTCCAGCGGTCTGGTACCCCTCCACAACGCTTGCTCGTACGGTCACTTCGAGGTGACGGAAGCACTGTTGAAGCACGGGGCCGCGGTGAACGCGAGCGACCTCTGGGCCTTCACGCCCCTTCACGAGGGCGCGAGTAAATCGCGAGCGGAGGTTTGCTCGTTGCTGCTGAGCGAAGGAGCCGACCCTACCCAACTAAACTGCCATAGCAAGAGCGCGATCGACGTTGCACCGAGTCTCGAGCTACAGGAACGGCTTGCCTGTGAGTATCCTTACCCTAGTATGTGTGTGTGTCTCGGTTTGATCCTTCCAACGCTTTCGCGACATTCGCAGGGTGTCTACCGACCTGAAAAGTCATGAAAAATCTTAAATGTCATGAAAAATTACCAGTTTACCTGAATTATTATACCCTACTAAATTATCGTTGAGTCTATATTCAATATGAAATAACTTTGTGGTACTTGTCGATAGAGAAGCGAATATCGTATCGATAGAAAATAAAATAGAAGGAAGTAAAAGAAAATGATGCGTTATCTCAACATATTAGTTTTTCTTTGTTATTCGTGTAAAGCGACTAGATGATATTACTCAAAGTTCCGAAATGTATGTAATATTTTTCTAGATGTTCCCAAAATATATTTCTTTACAGCAATCTTGAAATTATGTTTGTCTCACATTTATTACTACATATGGAATTGTACAGTTTGGTGACTTTTCGTTTATTCCGTATACTTTTTATTGGCATACAACACACATCTGTTTGAAAGTGCAAAATGAAAATATAAAAATTTAGAAAATCGGTCGCACTGTAGTATCATTAAGTATACTTCTATGCCAGAAAGTCATACTGTCATGAAAAAATCCCCATTCCTTGCCTCAAAAATCCTTAAATTTCATGCAATTTCAGTTGTGGTCAAAATTAGACACGGTGATTCGGCATTCTTCTTCTTTACAGACGAATACAAGGGACACTGCCTTTTGGACGCTTGCAGGCAGGCCGACCCGGCCAAACTGAAGAAATATTTGTCGCAGGATGTGGTTAATTTCAAGCACCCCTATACCGGGGACACGCCGCTCCATTGCGCCGTAGCCTCACCTTATCCCAAGAGGAAGCAAATAATCGAGGCTCTCGTACGTAAAAACGCGAGCCTCAACGAGAAGAACAAAGACTTTGTGACGCCTCTCCACATGGCGAGCGATCATTCCTATTACGACGCGATGGACGTTCTATTGCGACACGGTGCCAAGGTGAACGCCCTCGACGGACTCGGCCAGACCGCGTTGCACAGGTGAGTTGAGCTTTTTCCCCGTTTATCCAACGACGTTTATCCAATATCCTTGTTCGTCGTCGCTCACTTTCGTTCCCTCACTGCCCAGATGCGCCCGCGAGGACAACGTCCAAGCCTGCAGGATATTGCTCTCGTACAACGTCGACCCGTCGATAGTGTCGCTGCAGGGTTACACGGCCGCTCAAGTCGCTACGGAGAACGTGCTGAAAATATTGCAGGGTAAGCGTTTGCACGACAGCGCGAGCGTCTGCCTCCTCGTCTCTTCAAATTCGTTTGGTCCTCAGATCCTCCGGGCGGTGGTACGGAGGACGCGGAGGTTCAGCTTCTCGAGGCTAGTAAATCGGGGGATTTGACCGCGGTCGAGAGGATACTCGAGGCGAATCCACACGCCGTTAATTGTCGAGATCTCGACGGTAGACACTCGACACCGCTTCACTTTGCAGCCGGCTACAACCGTGTTCCGGTCGTCGAGTATCTCTTGGCTCACGGTGCCGACGTTCACGCCAAGGACAAAGGGTAAGGCCTTATATCTATATTTATTCCGTATATTTTTAAGGGCAAGTCCTTATATTTTTTATACATTTATGAGGTTGACGTTTGCATAGTTGGAACGCAACGAGTAATTAATATTTCGGAATACCTTTAATTTGTTTTGGTGAATTAGGCGTACAAAAATGTCTCAACCATTTTTTAAGATATTTGTTTAGCGATCTACAAAATAAATCTTAAAAAAAAACATCTGTATTGAGGGGTGAGATACAGTGAAAGGCGTGAAAAAACGAGCGTTTTCAATAATTTTTTTTATAGTAATTAAGTATGTTTTACTAAAGTGGTTACAAAGACTTTTGATGTTATATTTCAACTTGACTTGTACAAATTTTCAAAGAAAAATATTGATTCTTTATGAGAATGTCGCCATCATTAAAAAAAAAAAAAAAAAAAAATCATTAGTTAAATAATAAATCTGCATCTGAATCGAAGCTTTTTTTTTCAAAAATTAACAAAATAGCGGCTTCCGACAGATAACTTTCGATTTTCGACCAAAAAATCGCTCGTTTATTGTTTAAAAAAAACATAAATTTTCAACAAAAAAGAAAATCTTTCGATTAAGGACTAGTTTTTAATGCTATCAATAAGCACACCAAATTTCATCAAAATCCATCGAGTGGTTTTTGAATTATAGTGGTCATCGACTTGAAAAACATAGTTTCGAGAAAAACGCGTTAAAAGTTTTTCGATGTGGATACGGTATTATATGTTCGTAAAATTTTGAGCTCGATGGATTAAGATAAACTTTTTAAAATGTATTTTGATCCGCCGAATCCGAATATCATAATTTTTTGCCGTCAAGTCGAGCAGTCACTTGTTTATAACCAATTATTGCAACAATTTTTCAAAAAATTAAGGTTTTTCGGCATGAATTACTTTTTACAAACATTTTGAGCAATTTTAAAACGAAAGTATTCTTTAAAAACTTTTGCTAAAGTTCATAGTTTTATAGTAATACATTTTTGAAAATTTCTGATAGAAATACTAATTAAAAAATTACTCACATCGAATCATCAATTCCTGGTCCATACAATAAGGCTTCTGCCGTTGTGGAAACTTCCAAAATATCAATTTGTTGTTGTCTTCGAAGCATTCTGCCGTCCCGGGTCTTATCGTTTGCGCGTTTGTCAGCCTGTGGGATATCCCGGAAACTATTCATCGGATTGACTTGAAATTTTCAGGCAATATTTTCGAAACATCATATTTCAAGAAAATATTTTAAAAAAATCGATTCTTTGAAAATTCTGACTGCGTCTCACCCCTTAATAAAAATGTGATAAAGAACTTTCGTTGCGTCCCAACGATGCAAACTTCAACGCCATCGGCGGCGGTTGTGGCGATTATCGACACACGAAAATGACGCTGACGATACTTTGGATTTCTCGCGAAGGGGTCTCGTGCCACTTCACAACGCGTGTTCGTACGGCCACTACGAGGTTACCGAGCTCCTCGTGAAGCACGGGGCGTCGGTGAACGTGGCCGATTTGTGGAAATTCACGCCGTTGCACGAGGCCGCGGCTAAGGGTAAATGCGAGATCGTTCGATTGTTGCTGAGACACGGTGCGGACGCGAGTAAGAAAAATCGGGACGGCGCGACGCCTCTCGATCTTGTGAGGGAGTGCGATCAGGACGTGGCCGATCTTCTGCGAGGCAACAGCGCCCTTCTCGATGCGGCGAAAAAGGGCAACGTGGCGCGAGTACAGAGACTCGTGACGCAGGACAACATCAATTGCCGAGACGCTCAGGGTCGCAACAGCACGCCTCTGCATCTAGCCGGTGAGTCGTCGCGAGACTCAAAAAGATGGACAGAGCGTCAAAGCTAACGGATTTTCATCTTTCAGCGGGTTACAACAATCTCGAAGTGGCGGAATTCCTTTTGGAACGAGGAGCGGACGTTAACGCACAGGACAAAGGTGGCCTGATACCGCTTCACAACGCCTCGAGTTACGGCCATCTCGACATTGCCGCTCTTCTCATCAAGTACAACACGGTCGTAAACGCCACCGACAAATGGGGCTTTACCCCGTTGCACGAGGCAGCCCAGAAGGGCCGCACCCAACTCTGCGCTCTTCTTCTCGCTCACGGAGCCGATCCGTTTCTCAAGAATCAAGAGGGACAGAGTCCGGTTGATCTCGCGAGCGCCGACGACGTCAGATGCCTATTGCAGGACGCGATGGCGTCTCAACAAGTTGTTCCCTCGGTCCTACCGGTCCTTTCGACCAGCGGTCATCTCGAGGTCGCGATTGCCACCAGGATGGGCGGTATCGCTTGTGCCTCAGCTGGCAACGGAAGCGCGATCAACGGCAACCGACCAACCGGCGCTATACCAGCGGGTAACATTTTTCTCTTCCTCCAATACGCGACGATTTTTTTGCGGATTTCTTTGGTTTTTTCAACGAAACATTGTCCCGGCGAATTCGTCGGTTCAGTTTCAGTCGTGACGAGTACGGCGACAACGACGACGACGCAATCGTCACCGCCGCCTCCACCACCGCCTCCACCACCACCGCTTCCACTGCCACCGCCGCCGTCGCCCTCCTTGACCCAAGAAACGGTGATAATGCCTTCCGGAGCGGCGATGACCCTTTGCGTCCCGGTGGCTCGCCCGACGAGTTGCCTCAGTCCGATGCCAGGCCTCGACTCGTGCTCCGAGTCCAAAGATGGCGGCGTCGGCCTCGAGGATCGGGCCAATTCCGTCACGAACGTCGCGACTTTCCTCCAGAGTCTCGGACTCGAGCATCTCCTCGAGTTGCTGGAACGCGAGCAGATAACTCTCGATATACTGGCCGAGATGGGCCACGAGGATCTCAAGCAGGTCGGCGTCTCGGCCTACGGTTATCGTCACAAGCTCATCAAGGGAATGGACAAATTGTTGAGTACCGCCGCGGCGGCCGGTTCAATCTGGCAACCGGCTGTAAATCCGGGCACTCTCCTCGTCGATCTACTCACCGAGGACAAGGAGTTTCTCGCGGTCGAGGAAGAGATGCAGAGCACGATAAGGGAGCATCGCGACAACGGGCACTCCGGTGGAATATTCGCTCGTTACAACATTGTCAGGGTGAGAAAAGCGTCGAGGGCTTTTGTTTTTTCGGTTTGCCTCTAACTCTAACGATAATCGCCACGCCCGCGTTTCGAAACAGATACAAAAGGTCCAGAATCGAAAGTTGTGGGAACGTTACGCGCACAGACGACAAGAAGTTGCGGAGGAAGTAGGAGCGGCCGGGCCCGGATCACCCGGCAACAACCTCTCTCGAACGAGCCCGACCTCGCCTCAGGCCAACGAGAGGATGCTCTTTCACGGTAGCTCCTTCATAAACGCGATCGTTCAGAAGGGCTTCGACGAGAGGCACGCCTACATAGGGGGTATGTTCGGGGCGGGCATTTATTTCGCCGAGCACAGTAGCAAGAGCAATCAGTACGTGTACGGGATTTGCGGCGGTACCGGATGTCCGGCTCACAAGGACAGAAGCTGCTACATATGCCACAGGTACGACGCGTCCTCGTTGTTCGAGATAAACTCGCTCCTTCTTTTGTCACGCGAGGCAAAATTTAACTTTTGCACGCAGGCATCTGTTGCTGTGTCGGGTGACGCTTGGAAAGTCGTTTCTTCAATTTTCGGCGATGAAAATGGCCCACGCGCCGCCCGGTCATCACAGCGTCATGGGAAGGCCGTCCCAGGGAGGGCTCGCGTTTCCCGAGTACGTCGTTTACCGTGGCGAACAGGCCTATCCGGAGTATCTGATAACCTATCAAATCGTGAGACCTCAGCAAGAGGTGAACGGCGGTGGAATCGCCGGAGGTGGCCAAGCAGGAGGGGAAGAACGGTGATCGGAAGACACGGGCCAGCCTGCGGCTGGATTCCGTCGTTTCTGCTGTTGCCGCTGTCGGAGAACGAGAGACTGCAACGCCGCGCTCCCTCTTGCTCGATGACTCTTTTACTCGTCGTTTTTTCCTTTTTTTTTTTTTCAAATAATTTTCTGCAACTTTTAACGTCGCGCCAATCGACTCGCGGGCGGACGCGCGCTTGCCCACGAGCGCCACGCTGAATTTTGTAAGAAATTCGAAACTACGAACGAACGAAACCGCTCCGCGGCAATCCTCGACTACTCGCACCGTTTAGTATTTACTTTATTACACACGTACGAATTATATGTGTATAGGTGACGGTGGTTTGTATTTATATGGGTATCGGGCTCGAACGGATGTATCTTTGGCGAATTGACCGCGATCGTGCGCTTTTGTTAAAATATAAAATCGCGCGCGCGCGCGCGTGTGTGTGTGTGTGTGGGTGTGTGTCTGGGCGTGTGTATGTGCGCGTACAATCGATCGAGACAAGATCGTCCGTGCTCGCAATCATCGTGTACGTTATACATAGTGAATTCCTTCCAAGACTATTCTCGAGCTTACGTTTCCTTGCTTCATCAATTTCGCTTACGAGAGAACGTAGCTCGACCCGCAAGATCTTGGCAATTCTCGCGAAGACAAACATCTTTTCTAACGCGTGTAAGCATCATTAAAGAGGAAAGAAAGAACAAACCCAAACAGATTATTCCAGCGTTAACCCTGAGAGAATCGATATAATCGAAGCGATACGATCGTTCCCGCCGCGTACACAAGTGCCCCTATTCCGATTATAGGAAGAACAAAATACACAACGAGATGGTAGGCTCGCCAATGCGGAAGAAGGAAAAATACAGGCGACGAGAGAAAGTTCAACCGCACGAAATAAGAAAAAGCGTACGTTGGAGTTTGTAATTGCGTTGTCCTCGAATGTGTTTGCCGGAGCCGCTCGGCGTGTAGAATTTATTTGTTTGCGCGACGAGTGCGGGGTTCGCGAAGATTGTCGCCAGCGATTGTACACGGAATGGAAAATTTAGGGGTCGGGCGCGCGTGCCCGAGGCCGATAAAAATCGCAACTTCTCGGACACGCCTCAGGAGCGTGCGCGCAACGAGGTGCACCTCAACGGAGCGTGATCGCGAACGGCACCAAAGTCGAGTCGGAGCAACGAGGGCCCACCGTGCGCCCCCCGGTGGCGTCTCTCGCGTTCGCTTCAAGTGGAAAATTTTGTCATTCCAATCGTCCGAAAAAATAAAATAAAATATATACTTCGTTGAGACTCGCGGGGTCGCAGGATCACTTCGCGCGCTCGACCGACGATAACCCACGGAGGCGCCGGGGTCGTGCACCCCGATAACAACGAGAACTGGCTATTTTCGTTATTGCCTCTCGTAGCGCGAACAGAAATCAACGTTTTCCTTTTTATATTTCTCGGCGCATACAAATATACATATTAGATACGCGATCAAAGTGGGTCGAAAGCTCGTCCTTTCTTTCCGTGGCACGTGATGATCGCGGAAGTCGTCCAAACACCGCGCGAGAGAGAGAGAGATAGATTCGACGTTGCACACGATTCGTCGCGCACGTGACGCGTGGTCCCCTCTGCATATACGCGTATTGTTGTGACTGCTGCTGTTTTATCGGAAATATACATCAAACGTTAAGGGATTGTGTACGCAACGGACGCATACCTGCGCAGGTTGTCGAATACCGCGAGGAGGAAATCGCGCGCGTGATAAACGAGACTCGTCGTCGTCGGTTGAGATCATATCTCAGATCGATACGCAATAACGCGCGAGCCGAAGGCGTATCGAGTGTCACGAGGTAAAGCAATGTTTGAATGGCGAAAGACGAATCACGCCAAAATATTGACGGAGGCGCGCTGGACGGGGGGTACGGGGACGCGCATTGGGGTAGGTCCTATAGGCCCCCTCGATCAGCGGAGAAACTACTTTTTTTTTATTTGGTCGCTCGCGTCACTCGGCGTATCTCGATTGATGGACGTGCCAAGCGATATTGAAACATGGCAAAGTTTCGTATCCGCGAATACCGAGCGCTGGCAACGTTCGTGCGTGCCAATGACGAAAATAGCTCGTCTCGCCACGAGAATAACCGGCGGTGGCGGCTGCGGCTCTTTCTCACCTACTCGAACACCGCACAATTTTTATTCTCGTCGAGATGTTGCGATTTACGTTATTCGAGGAAAGGAGAAGAGAAACAAACGGAAGAATGAATAACGTTGCCGACGTCGCAACAATTGGAATTTCGTTGACGCGTGGGACTTTTGTCCTCTTGGGTAGAGGCGCGCGGGGTTTATCATCACGCGTTACCGATCACGCGAGGCGCGCCGGACGAATAAATCAGGTTACACGCGTGGGAAGAAACCCGTATACTGACGGGATATGAGACGAAAAAATCGTCGTATCCAGATGCTCTATGTTGTAGATATCGGTCCACGATCGCGGTTTGTACGCTTCTCCGATGCGATATCTGTTGGATATGCGAATGAAGTACATGTAGAAATGACGCGACACTTTCAGGGGTTAGGCTAATGTGACGACCCAAAAATCAGGGTTATTTTTGAAAAATCATTCTGGAGGGGTGAAACGATTGAAAAATCGTTTGGACATTTATTTGTATGTACATTGACAAAGTTGTTTGCCAAATTTCATTTTCAAAATATTGACAATTAAAGAATTTGTCAGCAATCTTGTGAAAGACCTTTGAACTTTAGGGGATCCACTGTGTACTTGGTTTTGGCCGACTGGTTGATCTGAAACTAAATAGAAACGAGTTTTTTTTCTCTTAAGGTGGGTATACGTTTAGACGGGGAAAAATGGAGCAATTTTGAAGGCTTTTTGAAACTAAAAGATAATTATTGTACATTTATCAAACTGTAGGTATACTTTAATAGTATATTTAAGGGGTTAGGCCACAGTAACGGGTATAAAATCATGTGCGAATTTAACAATTTTTTCTCGTATGAAAAAGTGATTCACTCATAAAATTAATAACACATCTATATTTTGTATAAATATCAAGCCGTTGGAAAATATATATTTTTTTTCGATGTACAAAATGGCCGACTACCAATATTTTCTTTTGGTATCTTTTTTTTAGGCGCTCCGCGGCGTGACATTTAGCATCCACAATTTTTTACCGTGAACAAAAAACAAAAATTCTCATCAATCTACATTAGAATACCTAGAGAAGTGCATACGGAATTTAAAAAAATATTGTTTTATTCACCAGCTGTAGGTATTTGAATGAATTTTCAGTGAAAAATTTCGTGTAAAACTGCTCATAAAATGAAAAGTTTTCGATAAATCAGAAATTCCGTACGTACTTCTCTGCGAAATGCAATTAGGAACATAACTTTTAAATTTGAAGTAAATCGAGTGAAAATTGTTGAAGTTATTTGTCACGCCAATTGGTAAAAAGCTGTTTCGAGAAAAACGCGTTTAAAGTTTTAGGTACTCTATAGCCGTGCCAGAGGTGAGCTTACGTTATACGCTCAAAGTCGGTGGAAAAAAAATGTCTTGCTATAAATCGAATAGTAACTAACGACGTGTGATGATAAAGCACCGTTCTAGCGAAAATGATGAAATGATGAAAATGATGAAACGATGAAAATGATTCAGAAGGGCCCTGCTTGTGCCCCCAAGATATGGCCCTCCACCAAAGGAATACCTCGAAATATATAATATTGGCTAAGACTTGACTGACCTTCGCTTGTCATCATGTTTCGATAAACTAATATAGATTGAATTTTTTTTCGATTTTTCGACGAAAAGTGACGTTATTGTCAATATCTAATGAAAAAATCGTCAGACGTTACACAAAGTGCAACTATTTCGTGGCATTGAAAATGTAATCGGACTTTTCGGGCATCAAATAACAGGTACATGTAAATAATATGAGTTGGTCTTTATTATTTTTAAAAAAATATTGATACATTGAGGTATATAATTGGGTTTGTTTAGGTTAGTTTGGGTTTGTTTGTATAATTAATGTTATACAATTTTTGTAATTTATTTGTAATATAAGTTTGAAATTAACAACAAGATTAGAATTGGGCGGGGAGAGGGCATTTTTCAACCGATCATAGGCATTCAGCATGTCGCAGATCCCCCCACTCTGCTACGACACAGCGGCGGTGGAGTGGGGGTAGCGTTAGTTTCGTGTAACATCCACACTGAGAAAAAAAACCAATTGAAGCAAAAAAATATATTCGTTGATCCAAGTAAATGTCCTGCTGCGGAGTGCCACCGATATATGAGATTGTTTTAATACTGTAAAATATTGGAAAATGTGATTGATGCGGACAACATATTATTTTATTTGAAAAAGCTCTTCTTTTCTCTGAATATCTACATTATCCTTCAAATAAAATTATATTCTATTGAAATTCGATATACAATCCGTAGATGTATTGGATTAAATAATGAAGCGGTTGCTACGAACTAGAATTGCTGCAAAATAGAATTATTTCTTTACTATATCGAAACGAATATGCCATGAGACGTAAGTTTTTTAAATTTGTTTTAAATCTTAAATAAAAAGTGAGCATTAGAATGATCATCCACGATAATAGTGGAGAGAATATCAGATAATCAAGTGATTAGAACAGATACTGCACATTGATCTTAGCCACAAGTCAAGAAGCGATATTCTTTAGAGTATCTCCAGCGTTTAAGGGGAGATATACACCTAGGAGCCGGAAAAAGGTCATTTTTGTGAATTTTTTCAAGGAAAACTATTTGAAATTTCGGATTGGGGTTTTAATTATCTAAAAGTATATACATTCAAAAATATGTTTAATTTTCTTTATTTAAAAATATCAAAAATATACAAGGATATTGTATGATCCTTGGAGCGTCGTAAAAATATCTGCGTATACGGTACCCACTGGCATTTCTTCAAAAAGCATCTGAAAAAAAAACCAAAAATTATTAAATTAGATACTATAATCTAGTACTTGTCATAGCCGACTTTGAAAATATCGATTTATGACAAAATGGCGGACGTTTGAACATAAATAGTGATTTTTGGACCAAAAATTAGTTATTATTTTGCCTATAAAACAAAAACTAACAAGGAACATCCCTCAGGTGTCCGCCTCCGATTTTGTTGAAACTCACATATGTGATAGAGCATCGAAAACTTTGAGACACGTCTTTTTTTTATCGGCGGAAAAACGGATTTAAGGGGGGAAACCGCCCCTCAAAGAAAGGCGTGTCGAGGGGAGATTTTGCAGTTTCACCCAGAAGCAAACCACCGATCTGAATGAAACAAAAACGAAAAATTCTTTTAATGAAAAGCGATGAAAAATCCACTATGAAGATGTTAAGAAAAAATTAAATTAGGGGGTAAACCACCCCTCAATTTGCCTTTTTTCACCCCACACTTAAGGGGGTTGTATGCAAATTAATAAAACAGGTATCATTTTGAAGGGCAATTAAAATTAAAGTTGACGGGTTTTTGCGTTTTGGCGGCATAGCAAACTTAAGGGGGCAAACCACCCCTAACATAAATTTATTTATCATGGTCGTTTTTTCTGTGTTTAAAGTATATCCGCTGATTTTAAATATTTCTATAAGCTACAATTTAATGTTTTACCATATGTCAAAATTATTACATTCGTCTTAAGGGGTAACTACCCCTCTGACGAGTAACATCATTGAAGTTTCCGCTTTCGATTTCGTTGAAACTCATATATGAGGGTAAAGCATTGCAAACTATTAAACATGTTTTTTTTGTATCGGCAGAAAAACGGTGTTAGGGGATAAAACCACCCCTCAAAGTTTCTCCCACAAGCAGTCCACCGATCTGAATGAAACAAAATCGAAAATTCCTCTAATATTAAGCGATGAAAAATCCACTACAAGAGTGTTGATTAGAAATATAATTAAGGGGTAAACCACCCCTCCATTTGCCGTTTTTCACCCCACGCTTAAAAGGGTTGTATGAAAATTAATAAAACATGTACCATTTTGAAGGGGAATCAAAATTCAAGTTGACGCGTTTTTGCGTTTCAGCGGGACAACAAATTTAAGGGGGTAAACCACCCCTAATATAAATTTGTCCATCACCGTCGTGTTTTCTGTGTTTAACATGTATCCGCGGATTCAAAATATTCTCCCGCGTTTTTAAATTATTACGTTTCTAAATTTTTACATTTTCAGGGTAAACTACCCCCTCTAATTGCTTTTCGTTTGAAGTTTCGCGAAAGGTTTCACGAATTTCGTTAAAACTGTTTTCATTCCATCGGTAATATCAATTTTATGTTTGTGTGCGCAGGCATATTCGTTTTGAGCTTTAGGAGCGGTACTTTGGGAGTGGGGACGTGGGGCTACCCCTTACTCATAAGACTGATATTTTCGTGTCGAAACGCTTCCGATTTTAATATGCACGTCCATTAAGCATCTCCATAGGAATAAACATACACTTCTACTATATCATTAATTATAATAATTTCCAGAATAAGTTATAAGGCTCACTTCGTATATTTCGGAACGATGATGCGCCTGGATCAAGCGACAATTTAGCCAGCGACGTAGTTTTGCGGAGGCATGTATATTTTTATTATTTTACCGTTTATTTAATTAAACATATTAATGAAACTGAGGGTTTTATAGTAGGTTAACGAACATGTTTTAAATATATTTTGACATATTTTATTTGGTAATCATGTCAGCTGATTTAAGGAGTAAGGCCACTGTAAATTTTTTGAAAAATCGATTTTTTTTTATTGGCTTAAAAAATAGTTTAAACCCTCTAGTTTAAAAATAGTTTAAATCCTTTTAACTTCTTTTTTAAATTTTTTCCAATAAAAAACTATTCGCAAAACTTTAAACGCGTTTTTCTCGAAACATGGTTTTTCAAAATGGCACGCAGCATAACTCGAACAATTTTCATTTTTTTTACTTGAAATTTTAACCAGATGTGAACATTTACATTATCTTGAGAATGTCGATCGGAATTTTCAAGAACTTTATTTATTGATTTTTTATTAACAAAAAACTTGCCGTTTTTTTCGTCAAAAATCAATTTTTTTTTTCAAACGCACGCCAAATCCACAAAAATTGATACTTTTTAAAATCCGATCGACATTCTCTAACTATAGCCCTCTAGATTAATGGTTTTTTTTTTGTTCTAGATTCAAAAGTGCACCAGTGGTGCTGCGTGCCGCGGAGCCCTGGAAGCAAAACATGTCCCGGGAAGATAGCTGTGGAACCGCCATTTTGTTTTTTTTTACTGTAAAAAAATTTTATAATAAAGTTTAATGTATGCCCGATAACACCATTAAAAGTTTTTTTTCAAATACCTTCAATTTCGGGAGCAAAAAATTAGTGAAAAAACCTTTTTTTTGGGCCGTTACAGTGGCCTTACTCCTTAATTAATAGTACTTGTGAAAAGTATTGCAGTTATATGCCGTCAAATCATTTTCTTGTGATATATACTTTTTTTTCCAGTCTATCAACCATCAACCATCAACAATCATGGCTCATAATTCCTGCAATAATGATAGTCGTCAAAAAAATGCTTTAAACACAACGATTTTTTGCACCATGCACATCTGATAATGGCAAAATTATTGCAACCGGGTATTTCACAATGTGTGTTCGATTCACCAAAACCAAAGGTAACAGGATTTTCAAAATGTTCTGATTTTTTTAATGAATGGAAATGAACAAATTTATGTTAGGGATGGTTTACCCCCTTAAATTTGCTGTCACGCTGAAACACAACAACGCGTCAACTTGAATTCTGATTCCCCTTCAGAATGATACCTGTTTTATTCATTTTCATACAACCCCCTTAAGCGTGGGGTGAAAAACGGCAAATGGAGGGGAGGTTTGCCTCTTAATTATATTCCTAATCAACACTCTTGTAGTGGATTTTTCATCGCTTAATATTAGAGGAATTTTCGATTTTGTTTCATTCAGATCGGTGGACTGCTTGTGGGAGAAACTTTGAGGGGTGGTTTCATCCCCTAACACCGTTTTTCTGCCGATACAACAAAAAAACATGTTCAATAGTTTGCAATGCTTTACCACATATATGAGTTTCAACGAAATCGAAAGCGGATACTTCAATGATGTTTCTCGTCAGAAGGGTAGTTACCCCTTAAGACGAATGTAATAATTTTGACATATGGTAAAACATTAAATTGTAGCTTATAGAAATATTTAAAATCAGCGGATATACTTTAAACACAGAAAAAACGACCGTGATAAATAAATTTATGTTAGGGGTGGTTTACCCCCTTAAATTTGCTATGCCGCCAAAACGCAAAAACCCGTCAACTTTAATTTTAATTGCCCTTCAAAAGGATACCTGTTATATTAATTTGCATACAACCCTCTTAAGTGTGGGGGCAAAAAAGGCAAATTGAGGGGTGGTTTACCCCCTAATTAAATTTTTTCTTAACATTTTCATAGTAAATTTTTCATCGCTTTTCATTAGAAGAATTTTCGTTTTTGTTTCATTCAGATCGGTGGATTGCTTCTGGGTGAAACTGCAAAATCACCCCTCGACACGCCTTTCTTTGAGGGGTGGTTTCCCCCCTTAAATCCGTTTTTCCGCCGATAAAAGAAAATACATGTCTCAAAGTTTTCGATGCTCTATCACATATATGAGTTTCAACAAAATCGGAGGCGGACACCTGAGGGATGTTCCTTGTAAGTAACGGAAAAAAAACCCTATGACAAGTACTAGATAATGGTGTATAGAATAACCACAAAAAACCTCAAGGCAATCGGTTCATTGGTTTTTGAGAAATTTTGGGTACTGATTTGAAAAACGTGGTTTTGAGAAAATCGCGTTTGAAAATTTGGGAATGAATAAATCATGAAATTTGTCAACTTACATGGAATCATCGATACCAGGCCCATAGTGTAGGTCTTCTACGGTCGACGGAATGTTCATAGCTTCTAAGTCCTCGACCTTGACCATTTAGGTGTATATCTCCCGTAAAGTAGATTTTCGGTTTGCGCTACGCTTACGAGAAACAAGCGCGCGTGTGGCCTCCAGCGGTTACTCCGAGAACTACGGGTTTCCTCACACCTATAATTTCGGTGGCACTCGGCTATGATTTGGTTGAATTCCTTCAACCAAATGTGCAAGAAACAAATTTTACTTTCGCATAATTTTTTAACCAATTCAGACATTTGCTTAATATTTTTCAATAAAAATAAAATATTACTATTTTAACGAATAATGTACTCAAAATCAATGTCGGATATGGTGAAAACAATAAAATAACACATTTACGCCATAGAAATTTTATTTGAATCAAACGAGCGAAATTCAATTTTTCTTGTGTACTCGAATCAACAATATTCATGTTATGAATTAAAACGCTTTTTTCGTTCGTTGCATAAATTGCATTCAAAACTATATAATTTGTTCGCGATAATTTTTTAGATAGCTTCAATAATATATTGTTCTGGGCTAACAAAATATCTTTTGAATGAAAAAAAAAACTTTCAATTTTATCATTTTTTTAAAGTCAATAGCGTTTTGTTTGGACTAAGAAATCCGTTTATTTACACCAACAATTTTACAATTGAATCAACGAAATTTCATTCAATAACACCAATGATATTGGATCAATGATTTTTTTTCTCACAATCAGCGCAGCTCACTCAGACCCTATACCCAGCGTACCTCAACAAACGTAAACAGTTCTTAAAGCATTTTCAATGCTAAAAAATGTTAAGAAGCAAAACATCGGTCAAACTTAAACCACTGTTACACCGAATGAGTGTACCAAATTTCAAGTCAATCCGTTTTTTAGGTGTCGAGAAATCGTGTACACCGTTTTGAGAAAAACGCGTTTAAAGTTTCACCGGTAGTTGTATCGTTGTAGTAACAAGTTTATCTTCAATCTGCGATTCCTGCACCATATCGCCCATCCTCTAAAATAACTGTAATAACACAGAAAAATCGTGTTTTGAGATTGGCTGCGTATCATTTATAATCCTCAAAAAGGTTAATAAAGTTCACAATAAATAAAATCATTACAGGCTAATTTAGATAAATATCGACATCGCAATGGCCTCACGAATGTGAAAAAATAAATATTCCTTTTTTTCAAAGCAGAATTTTTGTGTTATGACAGTAGTCTAGTGGATGAGCGATATGTTTGGCCTTCCCTTTCAATTCGGGTTGCCTCAAGCGACGAACGAGTGTTCGTCATTTTTACAGTCGCCTAACCCCTTGATGGGAATCCCGGCGAGTCGTAAAGAAATCAAATATGCATTCGGTTATTAAGTATGAAATGTCCGATTACCACGAGTATCGACTTTCGTACCCGATATCTGTCATATTTCATTTTGACAGAGCGGGGTTTATTTTTTTTTCGTGAAGGTCCGTTATCAGACTTTCAGACGCACGTTTTGCTTTGCGATTCTCTGTCGAGTTGCCTTTCGCAGATTCAAGGTTGTGAACCATGGATAGGTAAACAAACAACCCCGCGTTATCTTCGAATGAGTTCCTTCGTGGTGCCAATGAAGCGCAGATTACCCCTATGTGTCAACAAAGGGTTCGACAAGAATGTGGCGATTGTTTGCGAAGTTTCGATCTAGCGATTTTGAACTTGAGGATGAGTCACGTGGACTACCTGAGAGCAAGGTGGATACTGATGAGCTGAAAGCTGCAGTGGAAATAAGTGAATCATCCTATAATCGAGTACGCGTGAATCAGCAACAAGGTTTTACGTTACTATCCCAACGATATTAAGGGGTAAGGCCACTGTAACCGCCCAAAAAAAAAGGTTTTTTCACTAATTTTTTGCTCCCGAAATTGAAGGTATTTGAAAAAAAACTTTTAATGGTGTTATCGGGCATACATTAAACTTTATTATAAAATTTTTTTACAGTAAAAAAAAACAAAATGGCGGTTCCACAGCTATCTTCCCGGGACATGTTTTGCTTCCAGGGCTCCGCGGCACGCAGCACCACTGGTGCACTTTTGAATCTAGAACAAAAAAAAAACCATTAATCTAGAGGGCTATAGCTAGAGAATGTCGATCGGATTTTAAAAAGTATCAATTTTTGTGGATTTGGCGTGCGTTTGAAAAAAAAAATTGATTTTTGACGAAAAAAACGGCAAGTTTTTTGTTAATAAAAAATCGATAAATAAAGTTCTTGAAAATTCCGATCGACATTCTCAAGATAATGTAAATGTTCACATCTGGTTAAAATTTCAAGTAAAAAAAATGAAAATTGTTCGAGTTATGCTGCGTGCCATTTTGAAAAACCATGTTTCGAGAAAAACGCGTTTAAAGTTTTGCGAATAGTTTTTTGAAAACTATTATATAGAAAGTGCGATATAGTTTTTTGTAAACTATTATATAGAAATTGCGAAAACTATTTTTTAAGCCAATAAAAAAAAATCGATTTTTCAAAAAATTTACAGTGGCCTTACCCCTTAAGGCGGGATATACATTCAGACAGGAAAAAAATAAGCAATATTGAGCGATTTTTTAAACTAAGAAATAATTATTCTTCAATTATCAAACTTTAGGTATACCATAATGGTATATTTAAGTATACGAAACAATTTTTTAAATTAATTCATCGTCAAAATGTCTGAGCTGTAGTAGAGTGTTACAGCAAAGGTCGCCGCGGTAGTTGCGAATCGGCGTGCAGTCTAGCTTCCCGTAGACTTTGATTTGCAAAAAAGTTCAAACATTTTCTCAGTTTCGTATCGTTTCTATGCGATGTATCGTTTCTATGTGACGGTAATTAAAATGAAGAAAATGCAAATTTGAGAAAATGACACGCATTTGCAAAAAAAATCAACATTTCACGCAACATTTCTGTAAAATGTGGATTAAAAAAGTGGTTTATTTCCAATTTTTCAAAAACAATTTTCTTCAAGTAGAAGGTACCAATATTATCAATATTTCTACCAAGTTTCAACTCAAAGAAAGAAAAAAACGCGTTTGAAGTTCACGCCCGCTCCGAATCCGAGCAGTGAGGCACAGCGTTGACGAACTGTAACGCTTGAAGTTTTTCGAATTTCGCTTCAAAACTTTGGAAAAATTAAAGAAGTTTAAAGAAGTTTAAAGAAGAAAAAAAGAAATCGATTTTTTTATCGTTGTAAACGAATATCCCGCCTTAAGGGGCTATACCAGTGTGAACGCTGAAAATTTGGGTGATTTTCGGGAATTTTTTGGAAGAAAAGTGCTGAACTAAATGTTTCGGAAAATTAAGAATATATTTGGATATATTTGACCTATCTTACATAATTTTTTTATAGAAAGATATTGAGATTTAAGGGGTAAGGCCACTGTAAATTTTTTGAAAAATCGATTTTTTTTTATTGGCTTAAAAAATAGTTTAAACCCTCTAGAATAAGAAAAAAAAGGTCCTGTTAACTTCTTTTTTTAATTTTTTCCAATAAAAAACTATTCGCAAAACTTTAAACGCGTTTTTCTCGAAACATGGTTTTTCAAAATGGCACGCAGCATAACTCGAACAATTTTCATTTTTTTTACTTGAAATTTTAACCAGATGTGAACATTTACATTATCTTGAGAATGTCGATCGGAATTTTCAAGAACTTTATTTATTGATTTTTTATTAACAAAAAACTTGCCGTTTTTTTCGTCAAAAATCAATTTTTTTTTCAAACGCACGCCAAATCCACAAAAATTGATACTTTTTAAAATCCGATCGACATTCTCTAGCTATAGCCCTCTAGATTAATGGTTTTTTTTTGTTCTAGATTCAAAAGTGCACCAGTGGTGCTGCGTGCCGCGGAGCCCTGGAAGCAAAACATGTCCCGGGAAGATAGCTGTGGAACCGCCATTTTGTTTTTTTTTACTGTAAAAAAATTTTATAATAAAGTTTAATGTATGCCCGATAACACCATTAAAAGTTTTTTTTCAAATACCTTCAATTTCGGGAGCAAAAAATTAGTGAAAAAACCTTTTTTTTTGGGCCGTTACAGAGGCCTTACCCCTTAAGCGACTCAGGGGGCGCAAAAACAAAGTTCCTCCACTGCTGACATGATTCCGGCCGATTGAGTAGCTGAAACCGAACAAGGAAAAAATGTCGTTAAACTGGAAGGTATTTCCTGTACGATAACGTAGGATTTTCGAAAAATATGAAAATCTAACAAAATGGCGTAGTTACGAAAAAAAGTATTTTCTTGCCTATAAAATGGTCGTTTTTTTCAATGCCAAATCGTCAATTTTCATCCAATCAACAATATCCTACGTCATTGTAGAGTAAATATATTCAAGAGTCCTCAGTTCAAATTTCAAGTCAATCGGATAATTGCTCTGTGAGTTACAATGTCAGCAAATTTGAAAAATCTCATTTGGGGCCATCCATATATTACGTCATCGACTTTTGCTGATTTTCGACCCCCCCCCCCCCCCCCAAAATCATGCTATCCTTCCTATTGTCATAATCCAATTATCGTTACCGTCATCCAGCGACCAGACCCCCCCCCCCATTTTGAAATGACGTATTTTCCGGACAGCCCCTTTCGAGAAAAACGCGTTTAAAGATTTAACTATCGATTTTTGCAAGATAAAATAATTAGCGATACAACCTTGAAATTTTTACAGGATATTTTTTAAAGTATAAACTGTCGAAAAAGGCAAAAGAAAATCGATTTTTTAAAAGTGTCGCACTGGTATGGCCCCTTAACCGTGGTATCAGTTATCCTCCAGTCCCGAGCACTCCGTTTAATCGAGGTCTCACTGTACACTAGAAACGTCACACTTTAACAGTCCGTCAAGAACCAAAAAACCGATATTTTCCAAAATCTCAATCAGGTGTAAGTCCTTAACGAC
The DNA here is from genome assembly GCA_964007375.1 of Ophion obscuratus. Classification (NCBI taxonomy): domain Eukaryota; kingdom Metazoa; phylum Arthropoda; class Insecta; order Hymenoptera; family Ichneumonidae; genus Ophion; species Ophion obscuratus. The sequence continues at coordinate 14,867,394 of OZ023321.1, read as the reverse complement.
CTTAATTATCATTCTCGATAATACGCGAGCCGCGCGTGATTCTGCCCATTGAAAAAAAAAACGAGATTCGCGTAACCGCCCTCGTAGACCGCGTGCGCGAAACGGTTAAAAAAAACGTTGGAAGGGGCCGCGCGCGGCTCCGCGCATCGTCAATGCACCAGCATCCCTCTGCATCCCTTGCGGGCGGCGGCGGCGGAGGCGGCGACGGCGGGATCGTACGGGAATTCGTATATGTACAGTTGTGACGAAACACGTGGTTCGAGAGAGCACCTCATTGGTCGTTGTTCATCGATCACGTGAAACGCACGAGGCATCGTCGGGGGGTAGACGGTGACGGCGGCTGCAGCGGCGACACAGGCGCGGGGAGCAGACGAGAGCAGCGAGACACGACTGCGAGGACGACGGGAGGTTCGAAAACCGGGCGAACGGGGATAACACTCTTTTGCACAGTGCGCCGGCGGGCGCGGAGACGAAATAGGTTTGGATGAAAGCAGCGGTGGGACAAGGGGCATCGTTTGCGGGTAATCTCCGCAAGGGGCTGGTAGGGGAGGATTAGTCGAGTGAGACTCCGAGAGAGACGTACGTGTATTTCGAGAAGATCTCACGCTTCGAGTACGTCAGACGCGCTCGAGAGGTCCCTCGAGGTAGACGAGCAAGAGCGGCTAAAGACTCGTTGCACTCGACACACGAGTGTTTGCTCGAAGCGCGTCTTCCTTTTCTCATTTATCGTCGAAAGTATCGTATTTAACGGGACGGTAGGAGCGCGAGGGAAGGCGGGGAGTTGTGTATCGGTCGCGCGAACGCTCGCCTGAGACAAACGGGTAGTGCGAACGAACAAGTTGGAGATCTCGAGTCAACGTCCGCCGGGCCCAACGAGTACGTGCGCACCCGTAATCCGCGAGGCTCGGTCGCCGATAAATCGCGAATTCATTCGTGCGCGCGCGATCCTTGTGTCAATTTAGTGCGTCTATCCCTCGTTCGTTCGGTCGCTGTACAGCAGCACGGGGCCGTACGATAATCCAACTCGTTCGACGTAACGTGAGTACTCTTTACTACCTGTGCAAAACATTTCTTGAAGCACGTAAGCTCTGAGACAAAAATAAAGAAACGACCGGCTTTCGGGTGGTCGCGGCTGGAACGTCGCGTACTTCGGTTAGAGCCGCGACACTAATTCGGCGAACGGCCGGGAGAAAATTCCATTTCGGCTTGGGAAAAAGTCACGTTCCGTGAGGGAGAGAGTGGACGGGCTAGAGACATTTACCGTAGTCGAGTGTCACACCACGTGTCGTGCATTTACGAGGTAAAAGTCGCGGCTCGAAAAGAAGTGTGCGGGGTGTGCGGGGGTTATGTATGCGGTATAAGAGCCTTTAGGATAGCCGAAAGAAAAAAGGAATCGGGGATGCAAAGCCGTTGCGTGGAAGCTTGGAAAGAAAACCGGCCGAACGGGATTTTCCATTGCCGACTCGTAAACGCGAAGCATGTCACGTTTGAAACTTTTCATCTCGTGAAATGATCGATCTTAGGAAGAAATTAACTTCAATCAAATATTGGCTGTTATTTTATTCTGCACTGCATTCGTACCAATTGATGTTACGAGTAAACTCAGTGGAGAGCACAAATCGACGAAGACATTTTTGTAAATGTCTATTTTAACAATAATTTCATAAATATTGATAATATTTCAAATAGTTCGGAATAAAAAAGATGCGTAATTTTATTCTAAACGATATTTTGGAATAGTTTTTTTTTTCCATGAGACGCACAGTTTATGAAAGATCCTCGAAAATAGTGGAAACGTGAAATCCGAGATGACGGCGTTATTTACATCCCTTGTACCATCTGGGTTCGAACTGTCCAAGGGGGCTGTAAAATAATTCAGAAAAAATATAAGCTCCTGGAATGTTTTGCTTGTAATCCGGCCTTTTTGTCTACTTTTATTGGATTACTCGCCGCGGGCGTCAAGAAACTCGATTTGGGGACGATGATAGATTCTCGTTTCGACTTTTTTTTCTCTATATAAATATACATATATACATACGCAGTGGAAAGATGTCTCTTCGACTCTTTAAGGGTCTACCTAGAGGCCCGAAAATATTGCCTAATTCCGAATTATTTTTTCTAGGAAACTGTGGGTAAAAAAACGCATTTTTTCAACACAAATTTACATATATTGAGGGCCTTTAAAAAAAATCACGAAAGTCACCGAAAACATGGCCGCTGGCAGATAACGAAATTTTTTTTTTGCGACGTTTGGCAGTGGATACACCAGCTTAAATGGTCCATCTGAAATCTCAAATTCAAACGGTTTATTCAAGTTAACAAAAAAATACGAATCGTTGGCGATCGTCGATTTTTTAAATTATTATTTTTAACAACGTTGCGACGAATCGAAACTCGAGCATACAGAATCTATGAAAAAAGTCCTAATTTTTATGTAACTATTGAAAAGTAAAGATCGATTTTGAAAACGTGAAGTCGTCAACGACCGTTAAGGAATTATCACAGGATCGAAAAATAGTTCACTTTCGCGATACTTTTCCGATGGTTGAAATACGCCAATCACTCTGATTTTTTATGTCAAATCGAAGCACTCGTGAAGAACATAAAATAGATTTTTAGACTTTTATTTTTATTTTTCCACATTATTTTTAACAATTGAAAATGTCTTCGAAAAAAAAAAATTATCTGGAACAAAATTTGTAAAAAGATTATTAATCAGTATGAACGCCGATATCTTGCTATGAAGGTTTTTTAACATCAAAATTAACAAAATGGCAGCGTGTTGAAAAAAAAAGTATCGAATTTAGCCTATTTTTTCGACAGATTTTCGTTAAAAAAAATATGAAGATAAAAAAAGCTTCCATATCAAGATAAAGAATGACGTGAAGAATGTTGTGGCAAAATTAAAGAAGGATATCTTGGAAAACACTTTCTTTGAGAGTGTACACCGTTTTCAAAACGACACTTCGAGAAGAACGCGTTTAAAATTTCGAGTGCAGAATTTTCATATAAATTGCCTACTTACAATCAATCGGCGATGCCAGGTCCATGTTTATAACCGTCTATACTATCGAATAATGAAGAAAAAAAATCGATTTTTTTGAATATTTTACACTGTGATGATTCCTTCAATGTTTCTCATCGTATCTCCTGTAAGTTTAGAGACAATCCATCAATTGTCTAAATCCGGCACCGGTCTAAATCCGGCACTGCCCCCCCCCCCCCCTATTTGAGCCTCACTCGATTAATGGACGATCCCTTGCTTATAGTATTTCTTTATAGATGCGTTACCATCTTAAGGGGTCTTCTCACTTTAGATGCTAAAAAAAGACTATGTTCATGATTTTTTTGATAGGTTTAAATTTCAGATATTGATATAAAAGTTGTTACACTTGATAAATACACTTTCGAAAAACATTAAACTTTTTTTAAATTTGTTTAAGTCACTATAGACGAAAATGGTAGTTAAAAAAATGTCTTAAAAAAATTGTAGGTCTGCGATGTCTCGGGGATGGATCCATCCCCGAAATCTCGGGGATGGATCATCCGAAACAAAAAAATCAAACGGTTTTAGATTCAGTATGTTAATGGCTATAGCGCATATTATACGATTTTTTATATATGCAAAAATAACAAAATAGCGGACATTTTTCGAAAAAAACTAACAAAAAACGTGTTTTTTTTCCACCGTTTTTGGCAAAAAAAGTAAATGTCAAAATTTAAAAAAAATCCTTGATATGCGTTATAGCTATAGTGGTAAAGAAAATATGGTTAAAATTTCATAAGGATCGGTTCAGTCGTTTCGAAGATCTTGTCAACAAGCCGTCGAAAAACGTTGTTTCAAGAAAAACGCGTTTAAAGTTCGTTTGAGTTACCTAAATACAAAAAAAAATTTTTTTTAACATTTCGAAAGTGTATTTATTAAGTGTAACAACTTTTATATCGATATCTATAATATAAACCTATCAAAAAGATTCATGAAGATGGCCTTTTTTTAGCGTCTAAGAGAGAAGACTATACCAGTGTGAACGCTGAAAATTTGGGTGATTTTCGGGAATTTTTTATAAGAAAAGTACTCAATTAAATGTTTCGGAAAATTGAAAATACATTTGGCTATATTTGACCTATATTACATTATTTTTTCATAGAAAAATATTGAGATCCAGGCGACTCATGTGCTGCCTTCGGAGGCGCAAAAAAAAAGTTCCTCCACTGCTGACATGATTCCGGCCGATTGAGTAGCTGAAACCGAAAAAGGAAAAAATGTCGTTAAACTGGAAGGTATTTCCTGTACAATGACGTAGGATTTTCGAAAAATATCAAAATCTAACAAAATGGCGTAATTATGAAAAAAAGTCTGTTTTCTTGCCTATAAAATGGTCGTTTTTTTTTCAATGCCAAATCGTCAATTTTCATCCATTCAAAAATATCCCATGTCATTGTAGAATACACATATTCAAGAGTACTCAGTTCAAATTTCAAGTCAATCGGATACTTGCTCTTTAAGTTACAATGTCAGCAATTTTGAAAAATCTCATTTCGAAAAAAACGCGTTTAAAGATTTAACTATCGATTTTTGCAAGATAAAATGATCAGAGATACGGCCTTGAAATCTTTACAGGATATTCTTGAAAGTATAAACTGTCGAAAAAGGCAAAAAAAAATCGATTTTTTGAAAGTGTCACACTGCCCCTTAAAGTTTGAAGAATCGTGCTGCTATCGCTCGCCCAGCGGACTGTTAGAAGCTGCAACTCATTCAATTTTAGGAATATTTCAATGAATTTCTTCAGGGAATATAGCTAAAAGGTCGCTATAATAAAAATATTTTTGGAAAATGCAATGTTTTAAGGGCGGGGTAAAGTATTAAAATTTTTTTTTCATTTTTTTTTAATTTTTAAATGAACGCATAATATATCAAGAATATTGTGTTAAAATTTCAAGTCGATCGGAGTAAAATTGACGAAGTTATGAGTATTTGAGCGTCTATTGCTCCATGCCGTTCTCTTCTCTTCTGCGTTTTTTCAAACCGTTTTTCTGAGACTTGTCATATTTAAAGTCCGTGTGCACGATAACTCAAAATCTACTGGACCAATCGCTTTGAAATTTTGCACAGTACTTCTTCACATAATTCACCAGGTATTGTCGAGAGCTTTTTTGTTTTTTTTTTCAAATAATTACTAATTTTTCAACAACAAATTAGCCGATTTTTTTAGCGAAAATCGGGTTTTTGGCTCTCAAGTGCTACGAAAAATCGAAAAATCGAAAAAAAAAAAATCCTCCCGTCATTACCTCGAGAAATATCTCCTTTAACAAATGCATTTTGATTTTTTTGTTTCAAATGATTCTGTTGCGAGTTATGGTGCACACCGCAAACCAACTTTTTTTCGAGGCGCCTCCGGGGTTTAATTTTCACTCGCTCAATTTTGAATATTTTGCAATGCAAATTTAGGAGAATGTTGTTCAAATGTTACTTTATTATATGTAAATTTTTCAATAAACGATCACTATTCGTTACGCCAAAAAAAAATCTTAAAAACATGCCTTTTTTTCGCCGAATTAACTTTACCCCACCGTTAACCCACCTAGATAGATGTAGTCTACCTATCGATATATATATATATATATATATATATATATATATAAGTGGAATACGACGGGGAATAAAATAAGGCGGAGGACCCTGTGCGAATGGAAGCTACAATAAAAAAAATATATATATTTATTCGAAAAACGAGAGGTAACGCGTACATCGCGGGAAGACGAGGACAGGCGACGGTTGTCACGCCGACGGGACACGCTCTGCTCGGCCTTCTCAAAGGGAAATTGGACACTCGCGTTGTTTCGACTCTCGCCCCGCGTTTCTCTTTCTCTCTCTCTCTTTCTCTCCACTTCTCGCCTACGAAAAATACGTACATCGTATGATACTCGTAGAAACGCGTGTATATCTCTTTTGACACGGGATCGCCGCTCCGAGCGAGTATATTCGCCCCCGAGAGACTGGCACACTCGTTTTACGTTCGAGATCGTGCAAAGTCGCGCCACACTTTCGTTCGCAGCGTCGCGCGATTATTTTCGCAGCAGATGCGTCAACGAAAAAGCAATTAATAAATTAATTTATAAAGAAAACAAAAGGGAAACAAAAAAAACACGCCTATATAACCGATAAGAACGATCGTACGAGCGAGCGAAAGCTCTCCCTACTCGTTAGCGCGATAAATATTGCAAATACAAAGTGCGGAAGGTCACACCGGGTACGAGCCGCCTTATCCCGCAAGGACGGGCCTATACGCGCGCGCGCGATTGTAGGATCATTTTCGAAGCATCCAACGTATTACGTATCGTTATCGTCGCCACACGTTGTAATATACACGTATGTGCAATTGAAGTGTGTGCAGATATTGGTGGGAGCGAGAGCTGTTGACGACTCGAAGGAAGCTCATCGATTCGCGAGAAGAATGTGTTCGATAGCGATGCCGGGTGAACTGATGCTGGGCCACGGGCCGTACGCTCGTCGTTCGCTGTTTCGAACGGTGGGTACGATGGGCCAACAACACGCGGCGACCATCAGCGCGAGATCGGTGCCGCCGCCGCCACCGCCGCCGCCGCCATCTTCGTTCTCGCCGCGGATACGGCCGTGTCTCTCGAGCTCGATAATACCCGAGGGTATGCGCGGTGGATGCGCCAAGGGCGAGGACGAGATCGTCCTCGTTGCACCCGCCGGTGATGCCGTTTCCGGCAGACGTAAACAAAAGAGAGTCGTCTTTGCCGATGATCGCGGCCGTCCTCTCACCCAGGTATATCTCGCTCGTAACTCAATGCGGAATATACATTTACAACGATCGAAAAATTGATTTCCCGTTTTCTTTCTTCAACCCTTCCTTGACACGGACGAATTTGAAATTTAATGATCATTTTCCTAATACTGAAAGTTTTCAGTAGGTTTTTACAGCAGTTCGATATTGTACTTTCCGAATTTTAATTATGCAGATATATTGAGAAATGTTTAAAGTGCATAGCGGATTTTTTTCAATGAAAATCGACCGAAGGGTTGTAAAGGTCAGGGGGGTGAAGTTCTATCCGGGTCCTAAGGGTAAAGGAGTCCTGTCGCCAAGTTTCAATCCATAGGATTTTCATAATTTTTGAGCTTCACTAAATATATTAATAATCATCTCTGTAAAATTTCAGTGTCGTTTATCGTCCTAATTACAGAGAAAAGAAATATTAACGTTGTGTATTTTTGTGAAGGAATTTCGAGACGATATACAAAAACCCAATTTCCGGTCGCTACAAAAGTATACATAATAGTGGGCATCCGTCAGATTCTTAAAAATAATCAGATTTACATACTTAACACTTGTGGTAATCCAGTGCTCTCAGAAAAAATTATGCTTATTGACCTAAATTTTATGTAATATCAAGTTAAATTTGAACTCCCGGTATTGGATTTATTACCACTTGCTACGATAAAGAGACGCGACAGCAAGGCAACAGCTGACTGTAGTCCTAACCTCATCTCACTCATTCGAATTTCCACACATATTTCATTTTTAACCGACATATTTCGCCGACACAAATTTTCCACGCTTTTTACCAGTCCTGGCCCGAATACAATGCTTTATATTTCCCGCACCTGACATTGTTTTCGACAGATCGACGTTGAAAAGCATGGAGGTTAAACTCGCCTGGTTGAGTAAAAAGAGACGGAGATAGAACCAATATTGCCAAATATCAAACCTAAAAATACTGCGCGAATCGTTGGAATAACTATTTTTTCATTTTTATAATTAAATGTTAACATTCATTAAACAGTTTACACATGGAAAATGTAGTTATTACACCTTTTTTTGCATATGTTAAAAATATAAATTGTACAAGTCTCAAGTGCGATCAGTGGTATGACTAAAGGAGGACAACACTGTAACTGCCCATTGTCGAGCGGTTTTTTTTTGGTTTTTGTTTTAAAGAAAGGAGCATAATACATGGTCAAAAGAACTTTTAGGCTTTATTAGGTATATACTGAAGTATGTAAAAAAAAATTGTCAAAAGAATACAAAATGGCGGCGCACGATTCGCTATGGCTCTATTGGTTTTCAGCCAACTCTCTCCGTGGCACGCAGTAGAACTGTCGTAAATTTAATCCTGGAACTAGAATTTAAATATTTTCGTTAATTATATTAGTTTTTGCAGTCAAATTTGCATTTTCTCCATTTAAATTACCGGCAAATAGAAACTACACATGTTCTAACTGAACAAACTTTCTTTGCAAACCAAGTCTACGGAAAGCTAGACGCACGCCGATTAGCAACTCCCGCGGCAACCTTGCTCGGCCACAGCTCCGCCATTTTCATGATAAATGAATTGACAAAAATGGTTTCGAATACTCAAAAATACTTCAAAACTATACCTACAGTTTGATAAATGTAGAATAATTATTACTTAGTTTTAAAAAATCCCTCAATATTGGTCAATTTCCTTCCCGTCTAAATGTATATCCCGCCATAACCGTATCTCGTATACGCGGATAAGAACGAAGAAAATAAATATGCAGGGGCATAAACACCCGCAGGTACGGATAATGTCAGAGCCTAGCAACGTGCCTCCGGTATGGACGGGCGCCTATCTGGCTAGTGTCGCGAGAGGTCGAGGGGTACGCAGCCGGGAGGACGAGAAGTCGAGTCTCGTCGGTCAGTGGAGTTCCTTGTCATCGTCGTTGTCGCCATCATCCCCGCCCTCCTCATTGCCCTCGTCGTTCTCCTGGGAGATGAGTTTCGTACAACCGGCGAGCGATTACCTCGCGTTTCGACGGAAACTCGACGAGAGCGCGGTCAGCCTCGAAAACGTTATAATTCGGGAGACCGAGGAGTGCCTCGTGGGTACGATTAAAGTGAAGAATCTCGCTTACGACAAAGAGGTAGTAGTGAGGGCCAGTAGCGACGATTGGTCGACCAGGGAGGATCTTCACTGCTCTTACGTTGAGCAGCAACCGGTCGCAAGGGCGGCTCTCATATTGTACGACACTTTTCGCTTTCGTCTAACTCTGCCCCTAAAATCCGAGCGAATAGAATTTTGCGTGAGATATCGGGTCGGCGGTGGCGCGGACGGTTTCTCCGAGTACTGGGACAACAACGACGGGAAGAATTACGTCGTTCGCCGGAGGCAGCAGCCGTCGGAGCAGGTTTGTCCTTTCTCCCTGCCTCGCTCCCTGCCTCGGTCTCTGCCTCGCTCACTGCCTCGGTCTCTGCCTCGCTCCCTGCCTCGCTCTCTGCCTCGCTCCCTGCCTCGCTCTCTGCCTCGCTATCTGCCTCGCTCCCTGCCTCGCTCTCTGCCTCGCTCTCTGCCTCGCCCTCTGCCTCCTTCTCTGCCTCGCTCTCTGCCTCGGTTCCTGCCTCGCTCTCTGCCTCGCTCTCTGTCTCGCTCTCTGCCTCGCTCCCTGCCTCGCCCTCTGCCTCGCTCCCTGCTCGCCCTTTGCCTCGCTCCCTGCCTCGCCCTCTGCCTCGCTCCCTACCTCGCTCTCTGCCTCGCTTCCTGCCTCGCTCTCTGCCTCGCCCTCGCACGCGCGAGACTAACGATTTTTTACGAAAATTTCAGAACGGTTCATCTGGTCCTGCCGTTGCCGGGGACACGATAAATTTGCACGACTCCAAGTGCATCGTCTCGAGGAATCCCGCGAGCCTCATCGCTTCACGAGGATCGAAGGATCAACAAATAACGAGAATAACGGACGCTACCAGAGCCAACATTATGACGTGGAGCGAATTTGCCTCCTGGCAGCATCTCAACAACGAGGCGCCATACTGGTGATAGCGCGCCCGGAGTTGAAAAGAGCGGCCCTCTTCTCGGAGTGTCTCTTCGGAGCAGCAGCGGTCCTTGCCACCGCCACTGCGAGAACGAGCGAAGCAACGGGAACAAAAAAGAGACGCGCCGCGAGTGGACGGAAATATACTCGTGACTCGGCTTCTTTACCGTGCTGCTCGAGAATTCGTCGAGAAGGGGGTGCGCCCTTAGCCTGGGAACGAAACTTTGGAGGTCCTTTCGGTGAGTTGGAGAGACGTTGTCTATCGCGTTGCCACGTCCGACGACGCCTCGAACTTGAGGTGCACGCTTCGTCCCCGCGAGTTAGCACTCTCGCCGATCTGCGTGTTTTTTTTTCGAATCTCACGCGTCGCGAAGCGAGAGGGAGGGAGCACGTACCGGTCGAGGCGTGGCTTGACGAGCGCGCCTACTCTTGTACGTTTTTAGCGTACTCGCAGGCGCGCCACTGGCACGATAACGCGTGGGAGGACGATGAAACGAGAGAAAAGGGTACACGCGTATGTCTCGTTGAAATTGCGATCGGGATCGGCTTTCTCGCTCGCGTTTTTTTTCCACGATCGACTTTTAACCCTAGAATGGCACACTGGGGTACATTCGTGCCCGACGAATTTTGTAAAAGTACTAAATTTTATCAATTTAACATTTTCTTCTCCCTTGGGATCAAACTTTGACACACTTATCGAATTTTCTGCAATTTTTAAATGGTACAATCGTCTCTCTCGTTAAAAGACGAAGAAAATCATGTGTTTCCAAACATTTTATGCACTATTTTTAACCCCGGTAATCGGGTCCAACACGTGGGGTACATTTGTGTCCCACGTGTGGCTTTGGAAGGCAAAAAAATAAGTGTACCGTACTAGGGTTAAATGTGTACGCGTGCGCTTTTATTGGCATGTTGAATAAGTTCTCGCTGGTTTTTCATGAAAATTAATGCTTTATACTGAAAAAATCATTCCTAATGCTTTCAAACGTTTCGAAATTGTTGTGTGATTAACTCCTGATGATGCCGCAAATTCAGCTAGCGTCTGACATGAGTCTTCGTGAAGTAACGCCCCCAATTCAACATATCGAAATAATTATATTTGAAGCGTCTAAACCAATCTTTGCATGTTGTTTCCGACAGAGCAGGGTCGCCGTAAGTTTCAACAAGAATTCTGTGTCCTCCAGCAGCAGATTTTTTTTGAATAATATAGTGCAGTCAAATTACCCCCAAATACTCTTTTTGGCACGGAATTTGACATGTTTAACACTATGAAAAATGAAGTTGTTTACACTTCGACGAAATGACATATACCGAATTTCAAGCTTGCTTATAGTACTTCTTTATAGATGCGTTACCATCTTAAACTACACGCACACAATTCTGGTACAGTGAACTCTCCCTAACTCAACTCTCTCGGGACTGATTTTTCGCGGTACTAGAGGGAGCGGCCTACTAGAGAGTGTCCCCCACCGCGAGTTACTGAACGACGTAGCGTGGCGGGATATAGTTAGGTTAGGATTTATCCTAACCTAACAATATCCTGTAAAAACAACATGTGACATTTATGTTCAAATGTCATATGTTGTTTTTACTAGGTTATTTCTGATTAGAATACTTTTTAAGGGGTTAGGCCACAGTAATGGGTATAAAATCATGTGCGAATTTAACAATTTTTTTTCGTATGAAAAAGTGACTCACTCATAAAATTAATTACACACCTTTTTAGTATGAATATCAAGCTGTTAGATTTTATTTTTCGATGTGCAAAATGGCCGACTACTGACATTTTCTTTTGTTATCTTTTTTTAAGGAGGTACGGTGATGACCACGCTAGTAAACTAAGAGTCTATTTTTCGCCATAATACCGCTACGTTTTAGACATATGTGTGTGGCCTATATTTCGAGAAATATTTTTTAAGTATTGAATTTCAAGCTACTTATTATTTTTATAATATGAAAACAAACGTAATAATCTACTACTCGACTTCAGTAGTACGCCATATCGTCGACGTTTAGCATCGTTGCATTTTCGATAGCTGTCATCGGTCCCACGCGCTCGGCTTATTATTTTTGGTAGCCGGTAAACATGGAGAATGAAAATAAGTACTGTAGAAGTTTATCAAGAGAGTAACAGGATTGTACCTAAAGTCCAGCTTAGAGACAAAGGTAGATTCTGTCGGACAAGAATTAGAGAGTGAAAAGATGATATTGCGAATGCAAATGAAAAACGTCGCGTTGACGTTAACCTCAATATCCAATGTCCAATCTGTCCGAAGTCAAAACATATTTCATCGATGGTTATGTTATTTTTCTCTTTCCTAATTTTCACAATATTTGCAGATATAAAAACGAACGTTCATTTTATATGACGGTTTTTCCATGCTGAATTTACATATAAATGTGTTGTATGCATGTCGCCAGAAAGATTGAGATGCCTTAGCTATACATAAAAGAACTTTGAGTAAATATCGACGAAAGGCCTTTTATAATCGATTAAAAAACGTACGGATTCACACAACCATATTTTTAATTCCCGTTGAAAATATCCGATAGAAGAATCAAATTTGCGCGAGTATCCGGCGTTGCCACACTTCGAGCAAGATGGCTGCGGTTACGTCACGAGACGTCTCTCTCGCCGAATACTTCGGTTTTTCGCGACTTTATTTCTAAATTTATTGCTTAGTTCTGCGGTGAGCTTTCCAATTCAAGTTGCCTTATTGATTACAACGAACCAACGAACGCAAACGTCAGTTTTTTGTACGCGTGTCTTGGCTCCAAGTAGCACAAAAAAAGCGATATATGAGAGGACAGGCACATTTTGTCGTCTACGTGTGACTAATTGACCAACTTTAACAATTAATAACTCGGAAACTGTACGATAAATCTCGCGGAAACTCCGCATACGCATGGACGAAGCTCTCGACAATGTTATTAAAAAAAATCGGTTAAGACGCTCCGCTGCGTGACATTTAGCATCAACAATTTTTTTACCTAGAACAGAAAACACAAATTCTCGTCAATCTACATTAGAATACCTAAAGAAGTACGTGCGGAATTAAAAAATATTGTTTTATTCCAAAGTTGTAGGTATTACAATTGAGTTGTAGGTATTTGAATGAATTTTCAGTGAAAAATTTCGTATAATACTGCTCATAAAATGAAAAGTTTTTGCTTAACGAGAAATTCCTTACGTACTTCTCTGCAAGGTGCAATTAGGAACATAACTTTTAAATTTGAAGTAAATCGAGTGAAAATTGTTGAAGTTATTTGTCACGCCAATTGGAAAAAAGCTGTTTCGAGAAAAACGCGTTTAAAGTTTTAGGTACTCTAAGGCCGTGCCAGAGGTGGGCTTACGTTACACGCTCAAAGTCGGCGAAAAAAAAATTCTTGCTCTAAATCGAATAGTAACTTATTCATGTGATGTTAAAGCACCGTTTGAGCGAGAAAAAAAAATCGATTTTTTGAAAATTCTACTGTCGCCTTACCCCTTAATCGAAAGCGGTAAACTTTTCACTTTTCTTTTTTCGTTTACGTTCTTTATGACTTGGAATTACGAAGTGGAAAGTTGAATATTGAAATTGAGGTTATGATTGCACTCCTCGCGCCTTTTCGTGAAATGAGAGAAAGCGCAGATAACGCTTCTCCTCGGAGAATTGAGGGTAAATGGCCTACAGGGCGTTGAGTTGGGAAGAGTTCACCGTAACGCCATCTGCTGGAAAACAGCGAGAACTTATTCAACAGCCTAATAGAATATTGTTCTCAATTCACGTTGCAGACCGCGCAAGAGGACGAGAGGGCGTCTTGGAACGATGCGATCCGTCCTTTGTACGAAATCACGGCTGTGGGACGAGGCGCGTGAGCTTGGCGAATTTTCAACGCGTCGAACGCGGACCGCGAATCTACGGGATCCAATTTTGGCAGCTTCTCACGCGCTCTTGCGCCGGCAAAGCGAGGCCGTGCAACGAGCGACCGTGGCGGCAACGACGACGAAGACGATGTATTTTCACGATAGCCAAGGTCGCGATTGGAAAAAGATAGAAGGAAAAAAAAACAAGATTCGTGGCCGACGTCTCGCGCGGAATCCGCACGTCGCGAACGGCAAGGTTTTTTTCTATTTTTCTATTTTTCGAGTCCGACTGCCAAATCGAACTTGGCTCGTGAGATCCCCGCGCGCAGTATCTCTCTCTCCGTGCGTTATTCCTCGCACGCGCTTGCCTTGGTAGATACGACTATGGGAAGTTCGCCCTCCCGTCTGTGTGTATGGGTGTGTGTGTGTGTGTGTATGTACCGTTACGGAAAAAAGGCGTATTCGCGTTCCTATCCCTCGGTCCACGGACGTTTCTGGCTCCTCCGTCCGCTCCGTTTTTTTTTTTAATTCGCTGGTTACGACGTTCGTCCCTTTAGCAGAGAGCCGCAAGACTGACACTGACTTCTCGATCCCAACCCGCGCCGCGCTCTGCCTTTTAAGCGCGTACATGTTACACGCTCGTTCGGGAGACTTGAATTTTTTACGTAGAAGACAAAAGCGTTTAACCCCGACGCTCGTACAATTTCCTATTATAACGTAATATGTGCAGCTTCGCGATAATCGTTGTTGCTGTTGCTGCTGTTGTTGTTGTTACATATTGTATATTCGCTAGCACACGTTGAATCCTTTTATATATCATTTACCGACAATCGTAGTGTTATTATTTTTTTTTTTAAGAGACTAGAAAACGAAACAACGAAAGAGAAGAAAGAAAGGGTGACCGGGGTCAGCATGGTACGCGACTCTCCTAGTATCTCGCCAATCAGAGTCAACAATTGTATACATATATATATATATATTTTTTGTCATACGTTTTATTTATGAGAATAAATGAATTTAATAACAAAAGTGTAGCGCGCAAGTTTCACGGCCAGACGACGCTCTCGATCCAGTCAACGTACGAACTGACACGAGTGTAGATGGCGGGAGAATTTTTCTGTGCGCAAAACTTGCCAAAACTGGTAACACCGACGACGCTGTAGGTACAGTAGGGATCCTCGAGTACACGCTGAAGAGGACCGCCGCTGTCACCCTGTGAGAAGTCAGAGGGAGAGAGAAAGAGGTATTTGTTTCGTGCTCTTGGTCCCCTAAGAGCACCGTGCAGATGCATATAGTTCGAGCAATATACAGACAAAAGAGTAAATTATTAGGAGTACAAGTTTTAAAGGATTCACAAGAGAGGGTGTTACTGGTAACAAGGTAGTCCTATCGCCAGGCTTCAATTCATAGGATTTTCATAATTTTTTTTGAGCTTCACTGTATATATTAATAATCGTCTCTGTACAATTTCAGGGTCGTTTATCGACCTAATTACAGAGAAAATAAATATTAAAATTGCGTATTTTCGTGAAGGAATTCCGAGACGACATGCAAAAACCCAATTTCCGGTCGCTACAAAAGTGTATATAATAGTGGGAATCCGTCAGATTCTTAAAAATAATCAGATTTACATACTGGACACTTATAGTAATGCAGTGCTCTCCGAAAAAATTGCGCTTATTGACCTAATTTTTCTGTAATATCATGTTTAATTCGAACTTCCGGTATTGGATTTATTACCACTTGCTACGATATAGAGAGTTGACAGCAAGGCAACAGCTGACTGTAGTCCTAACCTCATCTCACTCATTCGAATTTCCACACATATTTCATTTTTAACCGACATATTTCGCCGACACAAATTTTCCACGCTTTTTACCAGTCGTGGCGCGAATACAATGCTTTATATTTTCCGCACCTGACATTGTTTTGACAGATCGACGTTGAAAAGCACGGAGGTTACACTCGCCTGGTTGAGTAAAAAGAGACGGAGATGGAACCAATATTGCCAAATGTCAAACCTAGAAATACTGCGCGAATCGTTGGAATTACAATTTTTTCATTTATCTAATTAAATGTGAACATTCATTAAACAGTTTACACATGAGAAATTTAGTTATTACATTTGTTTTGCAGATGTTAAAAATATAAATTGTACAAGTCTCAAGATCAGTGGTATCTCAGATTATGATCAGTGGTATGACTAGTGTGAAGCGATAGAATTACCTTACATCGCATCGGACCATAACCTAACCACCTTCATGGTAAAGCGTCATCATCAGGCTTTAATTTTCAGTGCGTCTCGTTTTGTCGAAATGCAAACAACATGGCTTTTTTGAACTCCAAATATGTCGACTTTTGTGCCAACGAAACGCAATTTGCGGAAAGCTTTACTTTTATGCTTCCATTGGGAAAAAAAGCAGCTGAAGGTCATCGATTGCTGTAAGGCTTATGGGGACCATGCTCTATCAAACTCAACTTGTGAGTACTGGTTTAGACGGTTCAAAAGTGGTGATTTTCACACGGAGGATAAGGCACGTGAAGAAAGACCACAAACGTTTGAAGATGCAGAATTGGAGGCATTATTGAACGCAGACACGTGCCAAACGCAAGAAGAACGTGCAAAATTGTTGGGAGCGACTCAACAAGCAATTAATCATTTTTGCATTAATAAAGTTAGCATTTGAGGTAAGGTTAAACTACGGTGGAAATTTAAAAACAAATCGTTCATCTTCAATTCAGTTGTCAAAAAACTTCTTTTTCTTTGTTCGAGATCAACCGGGCGGCCAAATTCAGGTACACTGTTGAGCCCCTTACTTTCCGAAGTCCTCCGCGACATTGTTTATAAATTCAATTATTGAGATCTTTTAATAAAATTTGGTAGACAACTTTCTTAAGGGGTGAAATGCAGTCAGAATTTTCAAAAAATCGATTTTTAAAACATTTTCTCGAAGTACGTTTCGAAAATATTCCCTGAAAATTTCAAGTCAATCCGATGAATAGTTTACGGGATATTCCACAATTAGTGAAGGGGCGGCGGGTCCCCATGACAGATAGCGGCTGACAAACGCGCAAACGATAAAACCCGGGAAGGCAGAATGCTTCGAAGACAACAACGAATTGATATTTTGGAAGTTTCCACATCGGCAAAGCCCTATTGTATGGGCCAGGAATTGATGATTCGGTGTAAGTAATTTTTTAATTAGTATTTCTATACATAAATCAAGTGTAAAATTGGAAAACTCTTTCTGAAATTTTCAAAAATTTATTACTCAAAAACTATGCACTTTACCAAAATTTTATAAAGAATACTTTCGTTTTAAAATTTTCCAAAACGTAAAAAAAAAACTTTATCCCAAAAAACTTTGTTTTGAAAAATTGTTTTAACAATTGGCTATGAACAATTGAATGCTCGACTTTTCGGCAAAACATTGTGGTATTCAGATTCAGCGGATCAAAAAACACTTGAAAAGTTAAGCTTCATCCATCGGGCGCAAAATTTTACGAACATATAATACCGTATCCACATCGAAAAACTTTAAACGCGTTTTTCTCGAAACTATGTTTTTCAAGTCGGTGACCACTATAATTCAAAAACCACTCGATGGATTTTGATGAAATTTGGTGTGCTTATTGATAGCATTAAAAACTAGTCCTTAATCGAAGGATTTTCATTTTTGTTGAAAATTTCGATTTTTGTAAAACAATAAACGAGCGATTTTTTGGTCGAAAATCGAAAGTTATCTGTCGGAAGCCGCCATTTTGTTAATTTAAAAAAAAGCTTCGATTAAGGACTAGATTTATTATTAAACTAATGATTTTGTTTGGTTTTTTTATTTCAGATCCAGTATAATTTTATGATGGTCACCGCAAAGCACTACATGCCGAAGGGGGTCCCGACAACGATGGCGATATTTTTATAAACAATCAATATTTTTCTTTGAAAATTTGTACAAGTCAAGTTGAAATATAACATAAAAAATGTGTGTAACCACTTTTGTAAAACAAACTTAATTAATATAAAAAAAAATGATTGAAAATGCTCGTTTTTTCACGCCTCTGACTGCATTTCACCCCTTAATGCACATACAAATAAATGTTCATACGATTTTTCAATCATCTGACTTATACTTCCATAATTATTTTCAACCGAAACTGATTTTCGGGTCGCGACTGTAGTCTAAGCCCTTAATTTTGGAAGCTGATTCATGAATGAAAACATAAAATGCAAAGAATAAATAAGCGCGCAGGCGCTTATAGGTCGTCGCTCACTTATCAACCAGGCGACCGACCTCGCCGCCTCGCCTCGAGCGGTTGTCATTTCTTATATGGGCTTTCCATGCATATGCACTCACTTGTCAATTCCGTAGCGTCACCGGATCGCCTCGCTCACAAGCTGTCCATATGCGGACGGCGAGTGAACTACACGGTAACTTAACAATGCCTTCGAGTGGTTAACAATGCCTTAGCCTAGTTATAACCACCCGTCGACAAGGAGTGGACGCCGTGCGGCGAGGCGGTGTTGGTCAGGTGCCAGGTTGATAAATGAGTGACGACCTTATAATTGAAAGGTTGAGAGAAGAGAGAGAGAGAGAGAGAGAGAGAGAGAGAGAGAGAGAGAGAGAGAGAGAGAGAGAGAGAGAGAGAGAGAGAGAGAGAGAGAGAGAGAGAGAGAGAGCGAGACAAAGAGCGAGTGCGCATGCTCACCTGACACGTGTCTTTGCCCCCCTCGGCGAAACCGGCGCACAGCATATTCGGCACGAGAAGGCCCTCGGACATGCGCCGACCGCCGGTCTCTGCGGCGAAATTCTTCTTGCAGTCCGCGTTGGATACGTAATCGAGTGTAACCTTCATGAGACGATCGCTGCCGGTGGGACTGTCTGCGGATGTGTTGCAAACGCCCCGCCTCGTTACATCGTACACAAAACGTATTATTATTAGGACGTTGAATAAGTTCTCGCTGTTTTTCAACAGATGGCGTTACCATAACTGCGTGCGCGTAGTTTAAGGCGTAAGGCCTCAGTAGAATTTTCAAAAAATCGATTTTTATTTCGCTGAAACGGTGCTTTATCATCATAAGAATAAGTTACTATTCGACTTATAGCAAGGAATTTTAAGGCCTTAGGCCACAGTAACGGGTATAAAATCGTGTATGAATTTAACAATTTTTTTCGTATGAAAAAGTGATTCCCTCACAAAATTAATTACACATCTATATAGTATGAATATCAAGCGGTTAGAATTTTTTTTTCGATGTCAAAATGGCCGACTACTAACGTTTTCTTTTATCTTTTTTTAGGCGCTCCGCGGTCTGACATTTAGCATCCACAAAGTTTTACCCAGAACAAAAAACAAAAATTCTCGTCAATCTACATTGAAATACCTAGAGAAGTACGTAGGGGATTTAAACAATATTGGTTTATTCAAAAGTTGTAGGTATTTGAACTTAAGAAATGAATTATCAGTGAAAAATTTCGTTATAACTGCTCATAAAATGAAAAGTTTTCGATTAATCAGAAATTCCGTACGTACTTGTCTGCGAAATGCAATTAGGAACATAACTTTTAAATTTAAAGTAAATCGAGTGAAAATTGTTGAAGTTATTTGTCACGCCAATTGGAAAAAAGCTGTTTCGAGAAGTTTCAAGTAGTCGGCCATTTTGTACATCGAAAGAAAAAAAATATATTTTCTAACAGCTTGATATTCATACTAAATAGATGTGTAATTAATTTTAGGAGTGAAATCATTTTCTCATACGAAAAAAAATTGTTAAATTCGCACATGATTTTATACCCGTTACTGTGGTCTAACGATAAAGCCTTGAGCACTTTTCCAAAAATAGGCAACATCCCTATTCTTGTTGGACTCACGGCAACCATGCTCTATCGGAAACAACACGCAGAGATTGGTTCAGACGCTTGAAAAATAACGTTTTTCATGTGTTGAATTGGAGGCATTACTTCATAAGGACTCATGTCGACGCTAGCTGAACTTGCAGAATTATGATTCTGCAAGGAGTTTATCACACAACAGTTTCGGAACGTTTGAAAGCACGAGGAATGATTTTTTTTATATAAAGCATTAGTTTTCACGAACAAACAGCGAGAACTTATCCAACATCACAATACAATGAGGATGGTGAAGGAAGAGCGCGCTTGTATCGACGATATATACCGCTCGAAGTACGTCCGAAGCCGGTGGCGATGGCTTTCCCGCTGCTGCCACCGGGCGAACTCGGTTCGACATCGAGACAGGCCGGCCTTAATTTCGGCCCGAGTTGAAGCGGTTTGTCCAGTTTGAGCAAGGCTATGTCGTGATATCTCGAGGGTACTTTGTACTCTGGATGAGCTATTCTCTTGAGGATGTTTCTCTCCTGAAAGAACGCCGCGTCCGGCTTCTTGAGGTCCGTGAGCCCCGCGCGTATCTTACTAGCCGCGCCTCTGTATCAAAATAAAATGTCTACACACCTCGAGGCGAGAGATGTCGCAAGCGTGGTGACAAAACGCGACTTACTTGTCCGTGGCCTCCAGACAATGAGCCGCGGTCAGTATAAAATTTTCCGAGATAACGCTACCTCCGCACATCCAGGATATCGGATTTTTCCCGAAACCGATCACCGCCTAAGGCCGCGTAAACCAAGCCGTTCGAGGGAGATATTACGATTTCCGTCGCGCCAAAATATAAAAGTGAATTTCGATGGACTTTTTCACGAGGAAAAAGATTCTGCTCGTCTTACTTTCGATACCTCGATTAGTTTTCGACATAGCGATGAAATTTTTTATTTTTATCAAAAGTGAATTGCGAAAGTATCGCGGAACTGTAATTAAAAAGTACATCAATTTGTTCCTTTTAATGGAAATCTTCAATAAAAAGCGAAAGAATCGCACAAATATCATTGAAATGTCAATCAAATTGTTCCTCGCCATGGAAATCTTTAGTAAAAGGCGGATGTATCACACAAATGTTAGGTCAAGGAAAAAGTGTGTGCTGTTTATCCCAATAGGGGGTCGTACGCAAACTACGTAATGCAATTGGGGGGAGGGGGGGGGGGTTGAAGTTTGCGTTACGTCACGATTTTAAAACTGCCAGAAATAACTAAATTTCTGCATGTTCAAGTTTCTAATTTAAACCTCGCGTGCAATTTTATCGTGGGCAGCTCACAGCTCTCTATACGCAATGTCAATTAAGGGGGAAAGTCACTTGATGCTTTCCCACATCCCCCAAGCAAAATTTGAAGGAATTTTTTTTTATAATTCTCAAAAGTACATGTATTGAAGAATATATTGGCAACATTTTTATTCACAAGTCCGAAAATTGAAGGAGTTATGGTCACTTTAGTGAGAACAGGTAGCGCGACCGGTTAGTGCCCTCAGTCCCTACAGGTGTGGTATCATTAACAATAGATAAAGTACAGGCTCTGATTATTTTGTGAACTATCATGAAGATGAAGAACCGTCATATCGCCCGCGACTAGATTCTTCAATGTAAGTATCAATATGCTAGAAAAAAACATAACTTTATATCAAGAAACACGGAACGAAAACTTTGAACGCGTTTTTCTCGAAACTAGTTTTTTCGACCTTGTCCGAGCGAATACTTAAATATTTATCAACCGATTTTCAATATTTTAAAAAACATTTTTGTAATCGCAGCGAATAAGGTTGTACGTATACGCGTTTTTAACATTTGATAATTACTATTTTCAAAGACTGCTTGAATACAGAAAAAGGGCCTTGAAGATAGAAAAAAATGTCCAAACTGTCGGCATTTTGTAAAAAAAAAACCAAAATAAAAAAAAACGGCTACGCATAACGATAGCTACATTTCTATAGATATCGATAAATTGTTGACTCTTAATTAACAGATAACCTTTCATAAAGATATCGATGGGACAATGAAGAGAACTTTTCTTTTCGTCGTCAAATCAAGGCATATATCTCACTTAATTTTCAAGATTTTGTCATAAAAATTGGTATAAAACTAGATGAATATATACTTCATAAAATGAGTATAAATCCGATCCTTTCATAATTAGTTATGTCTATGAAAAAAATCGCAATTATTGACGACAAAGCACCCGTTACGTAACGGAATAGGGGGGGGGGGTTCTGGCCAAGCGTTACGGTTCCATTACGTGGGGGGAGGGGGGTCAAGATTTGGGAAATTTTGTGTTACGTAATTTGTGTACGCCCCCTAGATGGCTTCAGAGTCGCATAACTTTGGCAATACTGACTCAATCGAGCCATACTATAGCGCGTTTGAAAGGTGGCAGTCCATATATTACTTATAAAAAAAATATTCGTTTTTCTCGTCTTGTTTTTGTTACCATGTGCGGAAATTCAAAGGGTTCGGCCACGACACCTCCGATTATCAAGGGCGAATGAACGATTCCGCATTTCGAGACTCGCTCCTTCTTACCGCCGGCGTCGATCCTCAATACCGGAGACGCCTCCTCGCTGTACACCAGTTTCCCGTACTCTTTGCACTCTTCGGTGTGTGTACGGACGCGCGCGCACGCAAGTCAAGCGCCCGAACAAATATATATGAACTAGTAAACAACAACAAAAACTGACTGCGCGAGCGCAGCTTTTCTTAGCTCTGTTTGTTCCCTTACTCTCGCGGCTCTTTCTGTCGGTGGCGGTAGCAGCGGTGGCACCCATCATCAGCAAGATCGTTACGACCGTAAGCCTCGTCAACGTGAAACACTCGTCCATCGTAGTAGCGCACGCGGGCTCGGCTTCTTCGGAGAGCTCCGTGCTACAGCCTTTATAGGCTCCGCGAAAACCGTTGAAAATTCATCGCTAACGAGACTCGGGAACGCGAGTAATTGTCTCTGATGAGATTTTCGACCGCGTCTAAATTGCAGCTCACGCGGCAAGGGGTTGGGGGGGTACGGGGCGAGATGCTCGCTGCGAGAGCTTTTTCACGCATCCGCGCAGATTTGTCGCCGGGGCCGCCAAACACTACCGCCCGATCCCAACGCATCCGGTGGGCAAATCTTCCGAGTTAGCAGGCGACCGACTCGTGCGAAGTTTAAGGGGTTAGGCCACAATAACGGGTATAAAATCATGTGCGAATTTAACCATTTTTTTCGTATGAAAAAGTGATTCACTCATAAAATTAATTACACATCTATTTAGTATGAATATCAAGCTGTTAGAAAAAATATATTTTTTTCTTTCGATGTACAAAATGGCCGACTACTAGAAACTTCTCGAGACAGCTTTTTTCCAATGGGACAAATAACTTCAACATTTTGCACTCGATTTACTTCAAATTTAAAAGTTATGTTCCTAATTGCATTTCGCAGAGAAGTACGTACGGAATTTCTGATTCATTGAAAACTTTTCATTTTATGAGCAGTTTATGAGCAGTTATAACGAAATTTTTCACTGAAAACTCATTTCTTAAGTTCAAATACTTACAACTTTTGAATGAAACAATCTTTTTTTTAAATTCCGTACGTACTTCTCTAGGTATTCTAATGTAGATTGACGAGAATTTTTGTTCTTTGTTGGAGGTAAAAAATTGTGGATGCTAAATGTCACGCCGCGGAGCGCCTAAAAAAAGATAACCAAAGGAAATATTAGTAGTCGGCCATTTTGTACATCGAAAAAAAATATATATATTTTCTAACAGCTTGATATTCATAGTAAATCGAGGTGTAATTAATTTTATAAGTGAATCACTTTTTCATACGAAAAAAATATGGTAAATTCGCACATGATTTTATATCCGTTAGTGTGGCCTAATGCCTTAATATAATCCCTCGATATGAAATACTTTACGGGATAACACCACTGTAGAATTTTCAAAAAATTGTTTTTTTTTTTGTTGGCTTCAAAGACGCTTTGAACCAACTAGAACAATGGGGAAAAAGTTTGGCACCATAAAAAGCGGCCCGCAGGCCCGTGTGAGTCTGCGATGACAGTGGCTGGCCTGTGCGTCAGACTGTTTTTCTCGGAACACAATTTTTCAAAACGGCAGGCAGCATAATCCCAATAATTTTCATTCCATTCACTCAAAATTTTGAGCACATCTTTAAAATAACATTCCGAAGAGAAATACGTATGGGATTTTCCATGACTTAATTATAACATTATTTATAAACAAATTATTGTCCTTCTTTTCTGTCGAAAATTGAGTTTTCACTTTAATGCTTGCCAATTACTCAAAAATTAATATTTTCAAAATGCCCTACGTATTTCTCTAGCTATACTCTTGTAAATCAATATAATTTTTCGAATTTTTTCCACATTCAAATTTACTGCAGTTACTCTGCGTGCCGCCGAGCATCTCAAATTCAACATGCCTCTCGAGAATGGCCTTGAATATTATTAACCTCTAACCCTTCCTTCCACCAAAAAAAAATCGCGAAAAATCGCTTTATTTTAGATTTCCGCAGTGGTGTAACCCCTTAAGGTATATAACAGTTTATACTGTAACACGGGCATCATTGTTTTTCTTCAGGGGGGATATACATTCATAACGATCAAAAACCGATTTCTTTTTTTTTCTTTAAACGATAGAACTGTATACGTAGAATTTTTCCCAAAGTTTCAAAGCAAAATTCAGAAAACGTCGAGTGAACGTAAACTTCAAACGCGTTTTTTTTCCTCAAAATTGCATTTTCGAAAGTGGCGTGTAGGATTACTCAAAAACTATTAAGCGTATTGAGAGTTGAAACTTGGTACAAATATTGATAATATTGCTACCTTCTACTTGACGAGAATTGTTTTTGCAAATTTAGAAAAAAAAACTACCTTTCGGATCCAAATTTTACAGAAAATTCGCGTGACGTTAATTCGCCATCGAAAATTATGCGTGAAATGGTGATTTTTTTTGTAAATGCGTGTCATTCTCTTGAACTTGCATTTTCTTCATTTGAATTACTGTCAAATAGAAACTATAGCCTTGCGGGTTTTTACAACCTCCCATCTGCTCTGCAGTTTCTTTTTACATTATAATATTTTTATTTCGTATTGCTCCTATAGTCTTCTCACCCTCCCTCCTCTGCCCTCTCCCTTGCTAGCTTCTCAAACTGTCTTACTGCCTCACACATTTTTTCCACTATTTTCTTCCCTTTTAAGGCCCTAACCTATCCCGTTGCTGCCCGCCCTCCTGTTGTTCCGCCCATCGTTGAAATTTCTTTGCCGTGTCGTCCTCACTTTGTAATATTCCCTCCCCACATTTCCATATGTGCGCCAAGGCTTCCTCTTCCATCCTGCACCGGGATCCCTTCTGCTTCTCCTTCCCCACACTTCCAGACCTTATCCTTGCCCACATTTTTCTGATTTCTCTCCTCCCATTTCCTTAGTCTAAGTTCCCCTCCATCCCTACCTCTTACTTCCTGTCTTTATATTCAATGCAGTATCCTGATGTCCCAATTTTCTCCCGGCTTCTCTGTATTTTCTGGTCCGTCATGTTTCGCACTGCCTTTCCTGTCTTCATCGCCCATTCCTCTTTGTTACTCCTCCTTAATGTGTCTCCTGTTTGTCCCTCTCCAGCCTGGTTCGTGGCTTCTTCCATTTCCCGTTCCCATTTGGTCGCGTTTCCGTTCTGCACCCGTGTTGCCTCCGCTCTCATTGTCAGACATTTCTTGGGCCAAGGCTCCTTGTGCTATATTCACACTTGGAATCTACGTCACTGTAAAGTGCTGCCCTCGTTTATTTGAAACTACTTCTCCCTCTTCCTCGTGTATGTGAGTCACTTCTCCCCAGTCCACACCGGGAGGTTCACCGTTTAACATCGCTATCCTGCTGTGTGTCAGCATCGTTTATATTGTTCATTAAATACTCGTATACATATTACCAGCAACGTGATTGTTTATCGCCTTAAATATTAATAAGAACCGATCCCGAACACCACACTTCTCTTCCATTCCCATAATCTTCCCTGTATAATCCGCCGCTCTTTTTTTCATCACAATTTTTAGTCCCTTGCATCTTGCTTCCATTTTCCAGATGTAGTCGGGCGTGTTCCTCCGTTGTCCTATCGCCATCTTGGTGTATCTTGCCTGCATCCTCTCTATTTTCTCCCTCCTTTCCCATCCCCAGACCTTCGCCCCGTATAGCAGACCGCTTCTTGCTATCGTTTCTGCTATCCGTAGCCTTTCCCGCAGATCGCCGATCCTTGTTTTCTTTGCGATCCCCCGTGCCCCATTTATTGTCCTCCTGGCCTTCCCCATTGTTAGTCGGATGTGCTGCTTCTCATAGGTGTTGCCTGCCGATAACCACACTCCTAAGTATCAAATGGACACTATACATCTTATAACTGAAAAAATTGTTTTTTTTTTCAAATTTATGGCTACGGGATTTTGTCTAGGGGAATTTTGTTTACCGGAAGCTAGATTGCACGCCGAATAGCAACTCCCGCGGCAACCTTGCTGTAACACTCTGCCACAGCTCCGCCATTTTGATGAAAGGAAAATTGTGTAGCTATGATCCACAGACCATTCCGGAGCTCAAGGAAGCAATTGGACGCACTATTAATGGAATTAGTCAGCAATTATGCCAAAATGTTATTGAAAATTTCGTCAAACGAGTGAACGTTTGCAAACTGGGATGAGGTGACCATTTGTCGGATGTCTTCCACACATAACCTCCATGTTTGTACCTTTAATTAAAATAAAAATATTCGTAATTTTCAAATAAATAATACGTTTTATTAATAAGTTAAAATGTCCGGTAATTTTTACACACCCTATATTCAAGTATAGCTATAGTTTGATAAATGTAGAACAATTATTTCTTCGCTAGAAAAATTGCTCAAAATTGGTTAATTTCTAAATATATAGGTCTAAATATATAGGTCTAAGCCTTAAGGTCTAAGTCTAAGACTTAGACCTAATTGAATTTATAGAAAATTTCGATTTTTGGTTTTCGACGGATTCTTAATATATAATATATGAAAAATATTTTTCGAAAATTTATTCCCCTCGTTCCAAAAACTAAGTCCACTCGTTCAAAATTGAGAAAATTATGGGCGTTTTTAGATATAAGGTGCGCGAACTAGACGAATTTTAAACGCGTTTTTTCTCAAAATTACTTTTTCAAGGTCGATGACCACGATATCCGAAAAATCACTGCACGGATCAACTTCAAATTTCACAAGCTTCTTTTACTATATCAAAAAGCAGTGCTTGAACGACGGAATTTTTTTTTCGTTGCACAGTTTTCTTCTTGTCACTGAAAGTAGAGCGTTTCTGATTGACCGAAAATCGATACTTTCACTTTGGGCTGCGGTCAATTTGAAAAAAAATCAATATTTCCCTTAAATCCTTCCTCTAACCATCAAATGCAAAATAACATGCAAAAACTAAATGCGTTTTTCAAACAGCGCTCTGCATAAACCATTGTATCCACGACATTAATCAATATTTTTCAATACAAAAATTGTAATAGATACTTAAAACTATGCTTTTTTATGTAAAAAGAATTTTTTTTAACCCTGCACACGTAATCCCAGAAAAGTTCGGGGAAATTCCTCTTTTTACCGGTCACGAGTTAGGTGTAACCCGTTAGGGGGCTATACTAGTGTGACACTTAAAAAAATCGATTTTTTTTGCCTTTTTCGACAGTACATACTTTCAAGAATATCCTGTAAACAATTCAAGGCCGTATCTCTATCATTTTATCTTGCGAAAATCGATAGTTAAATCTTTAAACGTGTTTTTCTCGAAAAGAGATTTTTCAAATTTCCTGACATTGTAACTCAAAGAGCAATTATCCGATTGACTTGAAATTTGAACTGGGTACTCTTGAACATATTTACTCTACAATGACGCAGGGTATTTTTTATTGAATTAAAATTGACGATTTAGCATTGAAAAAAAGCTACCATTTTATAGGCAAGAAAACAGACTTTTTTCATAACTACGTCATTTTGTTAGATCTTGATATTTTTCGAAAATCCTATGTCATTGTACAGGAAATACCTTCCAGTCTAACGACTTTTTTTCCTTTTTCGGTTTCAGCTACTCAATCGGCCGGAATCATGTCAGCAGTGGAGGAACTTTTTTTTTGGCGCCTCCAAAGGCAGCGCATACGTCGCTTGGATCTCAATAGTTTTCTATGAAAAAATTATGTAATATCGGTCAAATATAGCCAAATATAGTCTTAATTTTCCAAAACATTTAATTGAGTACTTTTCTTCCCAAAAATTCCCGAAAATCACCCAAATTTTTTAGCGTTCACACTGGTATAGCCCCTTAATGTACCAGAGTAAACAAAAATTATTCTTCTTAGCTATACATCCGAATAGCTGTTGCTTCCGATTCAGCTGAAATTCTGCACAGATCAGCTTTTTGATTATATAAGTTACTGCCTAAATGGATCGTTGGCGTATCGCAATAGTTTTCGAAATCTGAGAGTTTGAAAATTGATGAATCAACGCGCGTATGTATCTGCATCCATCATGACACGATAGTAGGAATACCCTACTTTATCGACATGATCAGACACGTTCGTCGCTCGTGCCATGTGTGTGTATTTGTTGGATACGTTTTTTCGTTTGCTCGGGTTATAGATTTGTTAGGTTAGAGTTTGTTTTCATTTTCTCGGGTCTTGTGGGATTTTGTTGTGTTTGTTTGGGATTGCTTGCGCTTGCTTGTGTTTGAGTATTGTAGGGTTTCTTCAGGATTATTTGAGCTTGGTTGTGTTTGTTGGGTTTTCTAGGGTTTGTGTAGGTCTCGCTTGTGTTTGTTTGGATTTTGTTGGTATGTCGGATCGATCTTGTCGATAAAGTAGGGATGGCAGTAGCGCGGCACGATGAATACAAATGCATACGAGCGCGTAAATTTATCAATTTTCAAAGGTCGATATTTCGAAAACTATTGCGATGCGCCAAAGATCCTTTTAGGCAAAGACTAATATTGTCAACAAGAAGTCCCGTGAAAATGTTCGGCTAAAACGGAGGCAACAACTATTCGGAAGTTTATCCGGTGAAAGATAACCTCATATATTTTGGATCGAATAAATTGTTGAAAAATTATTTTTCATTTATAAATGAACTTTCAAAAATTATTACGATAATTATTGTTATTATTAATTTCTATACAGTATATTAGTGTATTTTGGACATGTGGCTAACGATAACAAATAATGTATGGAAATTGAAAGATACCCTCACATTTTGGATCGAATAAGTGATTGAAAAATTATTTTTTATAAGTAAATCAATTTTATGTAATTATTACTATAATTATTTTTGCTATTATTTTTTATACAGTACATTAATATATATTTGTATATATATATTGGTAATGATGGCGATAAAAATAAAAATAATAACGAAAATCACAAGAAAATAGTGGAAGGGCTCATTTGTGCGCAACACACACACACGCGCGCGCGCACGCGCCGCCCACGCTGTTTATAAGCATCATCGTTCACCATCGCGTCCGAAAATAGAAGTATCTTTTTTTATAGTTCCTATCTATCAATGATACCAATTATCCACTGTGATAAAATGTGAGCACGTAGATAAGAAACCAACAAAAAGTACCATGCGCGCTACGCACGACGTAGATCGTTCGTGGACTGGCTACTTCCGTAGTCGGCCGTTTGGCGCGCTCGCGTCGAGCGTTGAGCGGTTCGCGCATAGCGTCGCGAGTCTCTGTTCTCTCTCTTTCTCTCTCTCTGTCTTTTTCCTTCTCTCTCTTTATTTCTCGAGCCCTCCCTGTGGTGTATATTCTTTGTGAGTCGATGACGTCGCGAGTCTCATTCGCCAAGTTCTCGACTTTAGCCAAGAAACAATAACGCACATATGTGTGTAGCGGTCGAGTCTTCAGTCTCGTTCGAGCGATCGACGAGTCAGGACATTGTTGTTTACTCGCTCCTCCCTCCTCCCTTTAAATCTCGCTTTTTGGGACACACACACAAAGACGGGTGAAAGAGAAGCAACGAGGTGTTGCTTCGTTGAATAATTGCAGACGTTGCGTCGTTACGTTTGAGCGGGCGATGATAAGACGTGTTTTATCGCCCACGAGTTAAGAGTGGAAGCAAAATACTATACGGAGTTTCGTAACGGAGAAACGGGACGATAAAAAAGATCGTGACATTTTTGTATTCGGATTTCTCTGTGTTCCTGCGTACATCTTCGCGTATAGATATATATATAAGTATATACGTATATACGCACATATGAGAACTGGAATCATCGGGAGATATCGAAAATCCTTAAAAATGTGTTAAACAAGCGGGCGCCGAAGATTCGTCGCCTCGCGCGAACATTCCTCGTCATATCCCGTGCTTGCAATACGAGGTACGCCAGTGTTGAAAATATATAGATATATATGTATGTGTATATGCAGAGCTCTGCTTTTTGGTTAACTACACTCCTGATTGCTGTACGGAATACCTCGATGGTTTTCGATTACGTGCATTTCAGGAATCTCCCCCCCAGTAAGGCAAAATCGTATTTCGTCGAATGAAAAGTGCGCGACGTGCTCGCTTTTTTCGTTCGAAAGATTGCGGTGCTGAGCGCCTGAAAATGAGATGTATAATTGGACAAGCTATACGCACTTTAGTTTTGTGTGGCTGAGCAAAGTTCAGCGCGTAATGAATATATATATATATATATATATATATATATATATATATATCAGTTCGCGATGGACAGAAAAGATATCGATCAGCTGTACCTGCAGTTAGTGCGTTCCTCACGAAAAATACATTGGGATACTGAAATGACACGATTAGTGGAAGAAAATGACGAATTACCGAATGGGGAACTTTTAGAGTTTGTGTTCTTAAAATGTATATTTGAGTGTTGAAAGATTTTTTTTTAATTTACAAATTTGTGTAAACATAAATTATGAACCCCTTTAAAAATAAATTTTTACTAATTAACGAACTGTTAAGGTCGAATAAAATTATTCGTAATTTGTATTTGTCGTGCATGAATTATGTCATTTCCAAAGGTCAATGTTTTGTTTTCGTGAATTAACGCGTGTGCATAAGGGACGGGGGGGGGGGGGGGGCAGGTCAATTGTCCAAATTTTTTATGCGAGTATTGGGATGGCGATATATCCCGCCTTAAGGGGCTATACCAGTGTGAACGCTGAAACTTGGGTGATTCTCGGGAATTTTTTGGAAAAAAAGTACTCAACTAAATGTTTTGGAAAATTAAGAATATATTTGGCTATATTTGACCTATATTACATAATTTTTTCATAGAAAAATATTGAGATCCAAGCGACTTGTGCGCTGCCTTCGGAGGCGCCAAAAAAAAGTTCCTCCACTGCTGATATGATTCCGGCCGATTGAGTAGCTGAAACCGAAAAAGGAAAAAATGTCGTTAGACTGGAAGGTATTTCCTGTACAATGACGTAGGTTTTTCGAAAAATATCAAAACCTAACAAAATGGCGTAGAAATGAAAAAAAGTCTGTTTTCTTGCCTATAAAATGGTCGTTTTTTTCAATGCCAAACTGTCAATCTTCACCCAATCAAAAATATCCTACGTCATTGTAGAGGAAATATATTCAAGAGTGCTCAGTTAAAATTTCAAGTCGATCGGATAATTGCTCGTTGAGTTGCAATGTCAGCAAATTTGAAAAATCTCTCTTCGAGAAAAACGCGTTTAAAGATTTAACTATCGATTTTCGCAAGATAAAATTATCGGAGATACGGCCTTGACATTTTTACAGGATATTCTTAAAAGTATAAACTGTCGAAAAGGGCAAAAAAATCGATTTTTTGAAAGTGTCACACTGGTACAGCCCCTTAAAAACGTTAGAAGCTTGAAAGGGAGGATGGAAGTTGTAGAAATAATAGTGTGCACAATAGTGTGAAAATAACTAAGTGTAACCACAGTATTTATTAGAAATCACCGTTTTTTTTATTGAGATCTTCATTCATTCCCTTTAGGAGAGATCCCTTTAGGAGGCGTGAAAAATAGGTATTTTTCGGGAATTTTTTTAGAGGGAATAAAATAATCTGCTCATTTTCAAATTTGGACATGAGTTTACTATAACTGTAAAGTTAAATTTTTTTATTTTTTTTGGATGACCAACCAAATGGCGACGTTATTAAGGGTCTTCGGACGCTTGTATTCCGCGACATCGAAAAGTGCTGCAGTTGTCACTCTTTTTCTGTTGATCTGAAAAAGTTTTAATAAGTGCATTCGTTAACTGACATATTAAGGGGAAGGATGTACCTAAAAAATTATGAAAAAGTGCAAAATTGAAAATTTGGGAGCCTTTTTACTCCAAAGTTCGAATTTTCGAACATTTTTTCAACATATTTGACCCCAAAAAAATTATTTATTTACACGCTACCTTTCAAACTTTAGGTATATACTTCCGATAATATTACTGAGAGTAACCTCCCAAAATTTCATCCAAATCGGTCGATTACTTTTTGAGCTACAGCACGAGCACTTTTTGAAAAAGTAGTTTCGAGATAATCGCCTTTAAAGTTTCAACATGTGACTCGCTCCCTGACTAGGCTATATGCGATAACTCCGCAAATATTCAATATTTCGAGTTTTCCTTTGGTCAGTAAATTTTTTGGGTATCATACTGTCGAAATATGTAAAAAAAATGTTTTTTTGAAAATTCTAAAGGGATTTCTCGCCTTTAATATATTCCATCCAAAATAAAATAAATAAACGAACGAAAAACAAAAAAAACAGGAACTTTTATGCAAATCGAAAAAGTCTTAAACAAGCTAAGTTAAAATTGGAAAATTTTATGCAAGTCAGTGCAATAGTAGCTATCAGAACGCAAGCGAAAGACATAGCTTGTGGCAGGCAGGCAACAGTATAGTCACTTTAATTAACGAGATTGAGATTGTTGAAACAATGACCGGACAAAACAGAGGGCATTTGAAGTTTCGTCTTTCAGAGACGACCTTACCTCATCGCAGGTGTAAGTCGCGGAAGAAAATGCCCTTTTTTGAGACTTCGGAAATATTTAATGTAGGTAACAATATTTTAAGGATGTTAAACATAGTAAAAATAAATAAAAGTAACTCAAGGGAAGGTTCTGCCTTGTTGGGCCAAAAAATGTTCGATTTGTCACCAATTTTTGATGCGAAAAGTATTAAATATAGAATGTTGATATTTGGTATCAACATGTTGACTAGGCGGTCTTTATTGAACATCAAAATATTTTTTAATGTTTGACAAAACATTGTGGTGGGAGTGGCAAGAGACATGTATGTCGGTGCGCGGGCGATGACATTCTTCGCTTGCGGAAGTCCTAAGTCCCGGACAGGTGATCTGAAGCAAAGAAATCAAACATATTTTTACTTTGTACAATATTGTTTTTAAGTTCACCTAGAATCAAGAAAAAAAAATAAAAAAATAGTGAGCAAAAAAATACGAAATTTTTTGTGTTAAAAACAAACTTTCTTCCGATTGCTCACTATTTTTAAATTTTATATTTTTCTTCTTGATTCTAGGTCAACTTATACACAATATTGTACAAAGTAAAAATATGTTTGATTTTTTTGCTTCAGATCACCTGTGCGGGACTTAGGACTGTAAACTTTAAAAAATATTTTCATGTTTAATAAAGACCGCTTAATCAACATACCAAATATAAAAATTCTATATTTAATACTTTTCGCATTAAAAAATGGCGAAAAATCGAACCTTCTTTTGCCTCGGCAAGACAGAACCTTTCCTTAAATGGAAATAATAACAATTTTCATGATGTTTTGATCCTTTCAAGGAGGTTGGAGCGATAGCCACAATCCAAGGTTGAATTTAATAAAAAAATACATGTTATCGTTTAGATTATACTGAGTCTTTACGAATTTTTTGAACTTTTTTCACCACTAAACACCAGAGATAAAAAATAGTTTAATGTATATAATTTAACGTGGGATTAAATGGGCAAGACTTTCACAATAAAGGTTATGTATTTTTTTGTTATTTAGCACTAAGATAAACCATTTTCAACAACGGATTAACGCAAACTGAACCTTTGTATACATTAAGAAAAAAAAATCCTCATCTTGCCCATCGTAAACCATGGGCCAATAATCTCGTGCCATGAATATGAATAGGCATAATTATAAATTACTCAAAATTTCATTGTGAATTGTATAAAACAATCGCTGTCGTAGTTTTTTCATAATAATCATCGATAATGTTATACTTTTTCAAGTTTGTAGTAACACAAAAGTTTTTCTACTTTACGTAATAAAAATCTTTAAATGCATAATTTTGCCCTTTAATTAAAGATTTGAAAAAATTAGCATATACAGAATAGATTTGTACCTCGAATGCATTTTTTTGAGGTTCATTGAAAAAAAAAATGAATAAACCGCCATTTGACCCAACTCAATCGCTGCAACCTCCTTAAGAGGGAATGACACCTTATCGCGGTCGGTATGATAGAACAATTATAGATTCCCAAAAATCTCTGAAACGGCTCTTCAGATCCCGTCGAAACTTTGCCAAACGACGTCAAATACATAGACGAATAGCTGTCAACCCCTCAAATTTTCTGAATTTGAGAAAAAAAATGTAGATTGGCTTATCATAAGCCAATTTAGTTTTTTTTCTCAAATTCAGAAAACTTGAAGGGCAGACAGGTATTCGTCTATCTATTTGACGTCGTTTGGCAAAGTTTCGACGGGATCTGAAGAGCCGTTTCAGAGATTTTTGGGAATCTATAATTGTTCTACCATACCGACCGCGATAAGGTGTCATTCCCTCTTAAATCTGATATCGGAATATCGAGAGTAATCGAGACCAATGTCGGTTTTTCAATATCGAATTTTTGGTCCGATATTCCGGTTTCTCGATATTATTGAAAACCGGTATCCATGCTCTAATGAGACTCCAATAATTATCCAATTTTGGAAAGTTCAAGCTTCCGCAGACCCCTTAATAATCGTAGGTATTCGTGATCGGTAAGTTTTTAACGGGTGACGATCTACTGTGACGTCCCGAAAATCAGGGTTATTCAGAAAAAATAATTTTGAAGGAATGAGATGATTGCAAAATCATCTGAACCTTTATTTGTGTGTACATTGACGAAGTTATGTACCACATTTAATTGAAAAATATTAATAATTAAAGAAGTTACAAAAAATCTCGTCAAGGATTCTTTGAACGTGAACGGCTTCAACCGTGTACTTGATTTTGGCCACCCGGTTGATCTGAAAAAAAAACGAGTTTTTTTTCTTCTGAAAATAGATAATATTGGCTAAGACTCTTAGCTTTTTTTGTTGCCTTGTTTCAATTATAAAAAAAATATTGATTTTTTTTTATTTGTCGAAGTAAAATTACATTATTGTTCATAACTTGAGAAAAAAATGTTAAGAAGAAAAACGCATGCCAAAACTGAACTACTGTTGCACTGAATAAGTCTATTAAATTTCAAGTCAATCCGTTTATATTAGATGTCGAAGAATTGTGTACACCATTTTGAAAAAGATAGTTTCGAAAAAAACGCGTTTAAAGTTTTAAGGCCTTAGGCCACAGTAACCGGTGTAAAATCATGTGCAAATTTAACAATTTTTTTTCGTATAAAAAAGTGATTCACTCATAAAATTAATTACACATCTATTTAGTATGAATATCAACCTGTTAGAAAATATATATATTTTTTTCGATGTACAAAATGGCCGACTTCTAATATTTTCTTGTTATCTTTTTTATTAGACGCTCCGCGGCGTGACATTTAGCATCCACAATTTTTGACCTAGAACGAAAAACAAAAATTCTCGTCAATCTACATTTGAATACCTAGAGAAGTACGTACGGAATTTAAAAAATATTGTTTTATTCAAAAGTTGTAGGTATTTGAACTTAAGAAATGAATATTCAGTAAAAAATTTCGTTATAACTGCTCATAAACTGCTCATAAAATGAAAAGTTTTTGATTAATCAGAAATTCCGTACGTACTTGTCTGCGAAATGCAATTAGGAAAATAACTTTAAAATTTGAAGGAAATCGAGTGAAAATTGTTGAAGTTATTTGTCACGCCAATTGGAAAAAAGCTGTTTCGAGAAGTTTCGAGTAGTCGGCCATTTTGTACATCGAAAAAAAAATATATATATTTTTTCTAACAGCTTGATATTCATACTAAGTAGGTGTGCAATTAATTTTATAAGTAAAACACTTTTTCATATGAAAAAATACCCGTTACTGTAGCTTAACCCCTTAATAGCAGTTCTATCGTAATCATAAGTTTACCTTCAATCTGCGATTCTTGCACCATATGTTGGACCTTCGTCTTCAACTTCAGTTGCCTCAAGCAACTATCGATTTTTTGAAATTTCACAGTAGTCTAGCCAATTAATTCGTTGCGCAATGATACGTTTCATATGTATGAACACACACACACACACACACACACACACATATATATAACGTTGTGTTTACGAAGACTTATTTTCCGTCTACCAAACACGACGGTAAAAATACCGAGTGTGAATTTACTCGCATTACGTTCAATCTAGTTCCATCTGCGATAACGAACAAAGTACATGCGTCAGTTTATCGACAGCGGGATAGAGTGTGTACTCAAAACAAATAGTACAGCGGCCGCAAGACGGCGCCCGCATCGTCCCTCGAATTTTGTAGGTTACGTCAACGCTTTCGAAAAATTTGGAATAACAGAAAACAATCGGTTCAAAGACGTCGAAGTTCACGCGATTTCGCAAAGTCATCGATGAGAAATTGACGCATCATATTTTTTTTTCATTGCTGTGGTTTATTTTGGTTTGCCGTTTATCGTCGAAAATTTGGAAAGATCCCAATTATCTGAGTGCAGCATTTTTTTTTTACTAAACAGATCTCTAGCGGTTTTGATTTTTTTCCCAATAAAAAACAGCCGCGCCAGCCGTATAATAACATGTAAATTACGCTCATGCGTATTCTTGGAGAGACTCGCAGTGTACGAGAGCTATCTTCGTAGAACCGGTTGGTAATGACCTTGACATTTTCCACAAGCCTCTTCATCTCCGATCTTCCATTTTTGAATATTCCAATCATAGATGAAAGCAAAAATAACATAAATAAATTTGTTAAATACCGACGAGGGAGCGACGAACGAATTTGAAGTGAATCGGACGAATAGATTCTGAGATGCGACTAGTAGAGTTTGTAATTTATATATTGTTTCGCCTCGAAAACGACGTAGCGGAACTTCCGGAAATATCTAATTCCTCTTGCCAATGGACGTATGAGGATTTAGAAAAACAGGAAGGAAAAATCAGTATCATTCATCGCTTATTCGGTCTATAAACGCTCGACCCTTCATGATTAGGGAAATAATAATGAGCCAGCAAATTAACGAGTACACACAACGTACACGTGCGCTAGTCTCGGTCGGTTAATTTTAGTCTTTTTCTCGAAACCCGTCTGACTCCACACGTCATTATTGCGAAACACTATTTCGTCGCATTGAGAATACAACGAAATAATAAGCGATTAATCGAATAATAATCTAAAAATAGGAAATTAATGTTAAAAAATCAATAAAGAAATAATAATCAATAAATAAAACATTAATATAAAAATATAAACTTGATGCTTCAAAAAGAATTATTAACGAAGTAATTTATTAATAAAATAAGGATATAAAAATACAAAATTAATCCAGTGAAACTTCAGTTATACGTTTTTCAAGGGGCACATAAAATATAACGTATAAGTGAGAATAACGTAGAAGTAAAATACAGTATATGAAACTTTTTAACATTTGAAAATGGCGATTGGTGCATAATTCACGATGTTGTTCAATAGCAGTCCCTCTATTATGTTGATGTTTGGTTTTCCAATTGAAAATTTGATTGGTAATAATTGAGTAATGAGCCAACTCAAGTTTTCGAATTTCCGTTTTGAACTTTTATTTAAGGGGCTATACCAGTGTGAACGCTGAAAATTTGGGTGATTTTCGGGATTTTTTTTTAAAGAAACGTACTCAATTAAATTTTCCGGAAAATTAAGAATATATTTGGCTATATTTCACCTATCTTACATAATTTTCTCATAGAAAAATATTGAGTTCCAAGCTACTTATGTGCTGGCTTCGGAGGCGCCAACAAAAAAGTTCCTCCACTGCTGAAATGATTCCCGCCGCTTGAGTAGCTGAAACCGAAAAAGGAAAAAATGTCGTGAAACTGGAAGGTATTTCCTGTACAATGACGTAGGATTTTCGACAAATATCAAAATCTAACAAAATGGCGTAGTTATGAAAAAAGTATGTTTTCTTGCCTATAAAATGGTCATTTTTTTCAATGCCAAATCGTCAATTTTCATCCAATTAAAAATATCCTATGTCATTGTAGAGTAAATATATTCCAGAGTACTCAGTTCAAATTTCAAGTCAATCGGATAATTGCTCTTCGAGTTACAATGTCAGCAAATTTGAACTCTCATTTCGAGGAAAACGCGTTTAAAGATTCAACTATCGATTTTTGCAAGATAAAATGATTAGACATGCGGACTTGCAATTTTTACAGGATATTCTTGAAAGTATCAACTGTCGAAAAAAGGCAAAAAAAATCGATTTTTTGAGTGTCACACTGGTATAGCCCCTTAATGCAAGCTTGCAACACTATGCTTGACGTTTTGCACTAGTAAACAACAGATAGGCTCGTATTGATAAGAGATATGTAATCACTGTACATGCATACATCGTCGAGGTCAGAAACATCACAACATCAAAACATCAAAACATCAAAACATTAAAACATATAAAATTAAATTAAATACGAATAAAATTAATAACGTATAAACGAGGCTTCACTGTATGTAAAAAAAATAAAACCAAAATAATAATCAGTTAATAAAACTATGATATAAAAATATAAACATGATACTTAAAAGTAACAATAATGAAGTAATTAATAAAGAAAATAACAATGTAAAAATATAAAATTAACATTCAAAAATAATAAAAACTAAGTAATAATTCATTGATAAAATCATATAAAAATATCAAATTAATATTGACAAAATAATAATAACGGAAAGTAAATAATGGAAAGTTTAGACGATGAGTTGCGAGAGAAAAAAATCCAGATAAAAAATGCGAGAAAAATACAGGGTGTCCCAAAACTCAACGATAATCTGAGACCGGATGAAAGGCCAAGTTATACCAGTTCTGGGAAAAATACAAAAAAAAATCCATGTCACTCAGTTCAGCGATAATAGACATTTAAAAAAAAAAGTTGAAATTCGACACCCTTGGTCGCATTTTCAAGTCCTGTGATCATCAATGTCACAATTTCGCTGTGATTTTTTTAATTTCGTGATCTTCATTAACGATGCTATTAATCGCAACTACAAATTAATGCAAAAAATATTGTTAAGTTAATAAAATAAGTTAAGTTTTAGCGAGTCATGGTTCACAAAAATATTGTTACTTAACTTTGACACTTCATTTTGAAAAAAAAATGTACTACACTACCCTTGGCAAGTTGTTTCAAAAGATGGCGCATTTAATCAAGATTTCAAAATGGTGCAACACTTGCCACTTTTCTTGCCATTAAAAATTTTATTTCTTATTTTTTTTTCAAATTGAGCTCATTTTGAACAACTCAACATTAGGAATTTTTGTTACTAAAATTTGTTATTTTTTGTTTCTGGTCTGAAATAAAATTATTATTTTTAGTAAAGAGGTAATTGAGTCAGTTAATAACCAGTTTTTATTGTAAAAAACAAATGTTTTTACAATAAAAATTGGTTATTAACTGACTCAATTATCTCTTTACTAAAAATAATAGTTATTTCAAAAGATGGCGCATTTAATCAAGATTTCAAAATGGTGCAACACTTGCCACTTTTCTTGCCATTAAAAATTTTATGTCTTATTTTTTTCAAATTGAGCTCATTTTGAACAACTCAACATTAGGAATTTTTGTTACTAAAATTTGTTATTTTTTGTTTCTGGTCTGAAATAAAATTATTATTTTTAGTAAAGAGGTAATTGAGTCAGTTAATAACCAATTTTTATTGTAAAAAACATATTTTATTAAAAAAACATATTGTAAAAAACATATGTTTTTTACAATAAAAATTGATTATTAACTGACTCAATTACCTCTTTACTAAAAATAATAATTTTATTTCAGACCAGAAACAAAAAATAACAAATTTTAGTAACAAAAATTCCTAATCTTGAGTTGTTCAAAATGAGCTCAATTTGAAAAAAATAAGACATAAAATTTTTAATGGCAAGAAAAGTGGCAAGTGTTGCACCATTTTGAAATCTTGATTAAATGCGCCATCTTTTGAAACAACTATTATTTTTAGTAAAGAGGTAATTGAGTCAGTTAATAACCAATTTTTATTGTAAAAAACATATGTTTTTTACAATAAAAAGTGGTTAGTAACTGACTCAATTACCTCTTTACTAAAAATAATAATTTTATTTCAGACCAGAAACAAAAAATAACAAATTTTAGTAACAAAAATTCCTAATGTTGAGTTGTTCAAAATGAGCTCAATTTGAAAAAAATAAGAAATAAAATTTTTAATGGCAAGAAAAGTGGCAAGTCTTGCACCATTTTGAAATCTTGATTAAATGCGCCATCTTTTAAAACAACTTGCCAAGGGTAGTGTAGTACATTTTTTTTCAAAATGAAGTGTCAAAGTTAAGTAACAATATTTTTGTGAACCATGACTCACTAAAACTTGACTTATTTTATTAAATTAACAATGTTTTTTGCATTAATTTGTAGTTGCGATTAATAGCATCGTTAATGAAGATCACAAAATTAAAAAAATCACAGCGAAATTGTGACATTGGTGATCACAGGACTTGAAAATGCGACCAAGGGTGTCGAATTTCAACTTTTTTTTTTAAATGTCTATTATCGCTGAACTGAGTGATATGGATTTTTTTTTGTATTTTTCCCAGAACTGGTATAACTTGGCCTTTCATCCGGTCTCAGATTATCGTTGAGTTTTGGGACACCCTGTATATCCCGCGCGGGATTTAGTGGTGTCATTGTTTATGGATAAAATGAATTTTAATCTTCATATCGTTCGTTCTCGCTCTCTTCCTCTCTCTCTTTCTCTCTCTCTCTCCCTCTCTCTCTCTCTCTCTCTGTCTCTCTCTCTCGTTCCTTCTCTGCCTTTCTTCCTCCCTCCCTCTCCCTCTGTCTCTCATTTTCTCGTTACGCAAATGCATATCACGAGGAAACGCGCACGATTGAAGAAACAAACTTGTTAGCCGCTTTTCGATAGAGCGCGATGCACATGTATGCGCTTGGTTGCTTGTCACGTGACCCGCACTGTGGATCGCGTCGCTTCGTTGAGCATATGCATGTGTCACTCAGACTTGAGAATGAGATATAAACGATAATTAGAAACAAAAAACGATCGAGATCGCAAAGTTTCCTTGCGACAGCACGAATAATAACGTTTTTTTCCTCTCGTTATTGGATTTCGCAAAATTCGTCTTTTGGACTTTTTATCGCGAACGATCACAATTTACAAATAACGAAATAATATTTACTCATTCAGTTAGTGAAAAACGATCAGTAACAATATTTTCTGATAAACTAAACATATAAAATCTTTTTGAAAACAAGCTTATATTTATAAGCTATTGAACTACAAAGTAAAAAGTAATATTTAGTGTGTGAAGTTAGATAGTGGAGCTACAGAAGTAATTTAAATATGTCGTTAAATGCTTGACGCTTTATTTCAAGTGTAATGACGTTTCACGCCGTAAGCTTTTAAGGAAATATTCTAATTTTTCAAAGTTCTATGTTTATGTAAGTTTTGTTAAGGGGAGGGTAGGGGTTACAGGGTGAAAAAAAACACTTTTTTGTGAATTTTTTAAATCTATATGTATAGAGTAAATTTATTTAAACCTTTTGTACATTGTTAAGT
The DNA here is from genome assembly GCA_964007375.1 of Ophion obscuratus. NCBI lineage: Eukaryota > Metazoa > Arthropoda > Insecta > Hymenoptera > Ichneumonidae > Ophion > Ophion obscuratus. Next base: position 14,825,942 of record OZ023321.1, on the reverse strand, counting down.
GTCATTTCAAGAACATTCCGTGAAATTTGTACGCGAAAATATCCACAAACAAGCCGGTGACAAAGCTTTTCCAAGAACGCCTTTGGAAAAACACGATTTGCGGTGTTCACTGTATCTCAGCTAGAAATTATCTGAAATCAAGTACCATTAAAATTTAGTCAAAGTATCATCAAATCCTCCCCCCAACGGTATTTGATCATTTTTTTTTTTTCATTTCTAAAGTTTTGGTGGTCATGTAAAGAGAAAACTGCTATTTTTCACGAAAAATTCCGCCATTTTGGGGGTGGAAACCCCCCTCAATGTAAAAAAAATCTCAAACTAGCCGTTGGAGGGAGGTATTTTATATGTAGAAAGTGTGTACCAAGTTTGAAATAAATCGTCCATGTAGTTTTCAAATGGCAGTGAACACGGACTTTGAAAAAGTGGTTTCGAGAAAAACGGGTTTGAAGTTTAAAGAAGTCGGAGCTACAGTGTTAGAGGAGCGGGTCTAAATAGTCAATAACTTCGAGACTTTTGCTCTGATTGACTTGAAATGTTGGGATTACATTCTTGAAATGTTTAACGATAAGAAAAGACAAAAAAAATAGATATTTCAAAAGTACAAACCCCTTCCCTCCCCTTAAGTATGCATTGCCAGCGCCTTTGATCAGTGACCAAGGATGGGCTTCTTCTGTAGCTTTACTATTAAACTTCATACACTAACTATTATTTTTTATTTTTCAGTTGAATAGTTCGTAAATAAAAGCTTGTGTTAAAAAGATTTTTTACGGGTAGTTTATTTTATACTTTTTAGTATTAGAATTTGTTTATTTATTTGCGATGCCAGACCCCCATGCCATTCAGATATCAGCGTAATAAAAAATGTTGTCTTAGGTTACAAAGGTTTCGCGCGAAACTTTATAATAGTGTAATTATAAATAATGCTCAAGTGAACAAAGTTAATGAGCCCAAACTCGATTGTCCTAACATTTGTCATTAAGAAATTTCATTTCTCACCTCCCACCTCCATCGTCAGACTCTCGTCATGTGTAATGAGCTGTGCTCATAATAACAAAACAAATGAGCACAAACTCGACTGTCCTAACATAAGTTATTATGGGGCCGGGTTGAAATTCCGAACTTTGAATGACCAGAACGCTCAAAACTCCGAAAGAATACTACCCCAAAAATCAAAACTCCCGGCAGAATTTTACCCCAAAGACCAAACCTCCGAAAATGTCAACGGGGCCGGGTTGAAATTTCCAACTTAGAATGATCAGAACGCTAAAACTCCGAAAGAATGTTGCAAATAATAACGAACTGCAAAGGTTATTTATGAAAATGAAAAAAATACACAGAACTCACGATTATTAGTTAATTTTTGTTTCTTTGTTCGTTCGTTCATTTGTTCATTCGTTTGTACCCCTTTGTGTTTTTTAATACGATGTTTTTGTGTTTGTTTCCTGTAATTGTAAATAGCTACATAGCGTATTGCCTATTAGCCTAAATCCTATTCTGGACTTCAAGCTGCGTTTGTGTGAAAGATTCGTCGAATTTAATTTGGTAGTTCTCGCGTTAAGGCAAGATATACATTTAGGCAGGAAAAAAATAAGCAGTATTGAGGAATTTTTAAACTAAGAAATAATTATTCTAAAATGATCAAACTTTATGCATACTTGAATAGCATATTTAAGTATTCGAAACAAATTTTTTAAATTAATTCATCCTCAAAATGACGGAGCTGTGACACAGTGTTACAGCAAGGTCGCCGCGGGAGTTGCGAATCGGCGTGCAGTCTAGCTTCGCCTACACCTTGATTTGCAAAAAAGTTCAAACATTCTTTCAGTTAGAACATGTATAGTTTCTATGTGACGGTAATTAAAATGAAGAAATGGCAAATTTGAGAAAATGTCAGGCATTTAAAAAAAATCAACATTTCACGCAATATTTCTGTTAAATGTGGATTAAAAAGGTAATTTTTTTTTCAATTTTTTATTTTATTTATTCTACACCGAATTTTACACAGAAATATTTGCGGAAATGAAATTGCACAGTACAAATGGTGCCATTCGATAGCGATAATAGTTTTTTTGCAGGTGGAGGCACTTCGGACATTTGAAGGTCAACTCCATTTTTTAAATGGATCGGTACGTTTTTTTCTGTATCATGAAAGAGGAGCTTAAAACGAGTTCAACGACCTATAAGATAAGGTCATTGAAGGTCATAGAAAGTACAGAAAGTCGATAATACTTACAGTTTCGGTAGTAAATAAAATGACTACGTTTATAGTGAGTGTTCAAAATTACGACCATCAGTATCACAATGCAACAGTGGATTCGTTTTTTCGATTGATTGACTTGCAAGCTTTACAGCGTCAGAACTTATTGATGCACAGGCTGTAATAATTCTTGCATGTCGTCAAGTGTCGTTGTTACTTCTTTGTACACTTTATCTTTCAATGTTCCCCATAGAAATAAATCCCCATCCCCATAGATCTAAAGGTGTTAGGTCTGGGCAACAAGCTGGCCACGATATAGGACCGCCCCGTACAATCCAACGATTTCGAAATTTTTCGTCGAGTTGCCTTCGTGCAATCAATGCATAATGTGCTGGACATCCGTCATGTTGATACCACATGGTTTGTCGTTTAACTAAAGGCAACTCTTCGAGCAAAAGACCCAATGCATCTTTGATAAAATTACTGTAGATGTTGCCATTCAAATTTCCATTGATAAAAAAGGACCAATAATTTTAGCACCTATGATTCCGCACCGTACATTCACAGACCATTGTCTCGGGTGTTCAACCTGCCGCAGCCAATGTGGATTTTCCGTTGCCCATGAATGCATGTTATGCAAATTAACGTTCCCATGATTTGTGAATGTTGACTCATCAGTAAATAAAACGGTATTAAGAAATGACTCATTGTTTTCGATCTGACGTTGAACCATTCGATAAAACTACGCGATTCATGAAGTCGTTCTCATGCAATTCTGGGTGAAGACTAACATGGTACGGGTGAAATTTGTGACGGTGCAAAATGGGAAGTACGCTGCTTCTGCTAATGCCAGATTCATTTTCAATTTGTCGCGAACTAATGTGAGGATATCGAGACACTTCTTCCATTTCTTTCTTCATCCGTTACGCGTTTCTCGCGTACACTACTACGGACACTTAAACTACCGGTTTGCCTAAGTTTACCACACACATTTTTAAATGTTTGACCCGGAGGCTGAGACCGATGTGGATATCGTTCACCATACAAGGTTTTTGCCCTTACAGAATTTTGTTGACATTCGCCGTAAATAAGAAGCATATGGACTTGCTCTTCAAACAGATAAATTGCACTCGATTGACCGATCATCGATACTAATCTTATCATGTTTATCTTATCCTGCAAACTTATTAAAGTGTCCTTGAAACAATGTTTATTTTCAGTGAAGTAAACCGTAAGTTTTATCGCCTTTCTGTACTTTCTGTACCTGTCTGAGAAATGTGTAAACGTACATAATAACGTACGCATTGATATTGATGGTCGTCATTTCGTAGTAGTAATTTTATTTCCTACCGAAACTGTAAGTATTATTGCCTTTCTGTACTTACTATGACCTTCAATGACCTTATGTTATAGGTAATTGAACTCGTTTTAAGCTCCTCTTTCATAATACAGAAAAAAAAAAACATACCGATCCACTTGAAAAATGCAGTTCACCTTCAAATGTCCGAAATACCTCCACGTGAAAAAAAACTATTATCGCTATCGGATGGCCCCTTTCGTACTGTGCAATTTCATTTTAGCAAATATTTCTGTGAACCTTAGAGTTTGAAAGATATCCAAGGTGCTAATATTTATTCACCCACCCTGTATATAGTTCTGTCGTTTAAAGAAAAAAAAAAGAAATCGTTTTTTTCATCGTTGTAAATGTATATCCCGTCTTAAGGAGTTAGGCCACTGTGGCGACCCGGAAATCAGGATTGCATGAACAAATCCAATTTGAAAGAATAAGCGAGATGGTTGGCGTATCGATTAGACGCTTGCATGTACATTACGAAAGTTGTGTACCAAATGTCATAAAAAACGATTCGTAATTAAAGAACCTATAATCTCGTGAGAGACCTTTGAACGTGAAGAGCTGAACGGTGGACTTCGGTTTGGCCAACCGGATGATCTGAAATAAAAAAAATCGAGTTTTCCTTGAAATAGATCAGATTGGCTAAGACTTGACCGACCTTTCTTGATATCATTTGTCGATCACGAGGAAACACATTTTCGAATTATTTTTCGGATTTTTTTCAAGGAAAAATGACGTTATTGTTAATAACTAATGAAAAAAAATGTTAAGAAGAAAAACATGGGTCAATACTAAACTACTATTACATCGAATAAGTGTACCAAATTTCAAACGATGTTGAACTTTGCATCGTTGGAATGCAACGAAAATTCTTTTTAATATTCTTTTTTTCATTATTATCCAATATCATATTTTGCAGTTCAGTTCGTAGATCGCTAAATAAGAATCCTAAAAAATCTTTGCGTGATTTTCCCAGCTCCAATCTGCCTGAGGACATTTGGGAAGTAAGAAAAAATTGTTTGTCGTTGCATTCCAACAATGCAAACTTCAACACCATGCTTTCAGGTCAAACCGTTCATTAGATGTCGAGAAATCGTGTACACCGTTTTGAAAAACATACTTTCGAGAAAAACGCGTCTAAGGGACGACACCGCTATGTCCATTTTCGACCGTTTTCATTGGATTAAAAAAAAATGGGCCAAAGAACTTTTAAGCTTTATTGGGTACACATTGAAGTATGTTAAAATAATTCGTTTAGAGCCAACCCTTTCCGCGGCACGCAGTAGTACTGTCGTGCATTTAATCCTGGAACTAAGAGTGAAATATTTTCCTCAATTATATCAGTTTAAGCAGTCAAGTACTAGGGGAAATTAAAAACAATGAAAAAAAAATAGAGACGATTTTGAAAAATACTTCGTCTTTTTTACCTTGTCAATTTACTTTGTCAATAACTTCGTTTTATTGACTTCGTCAATTTTCATATTAAAAGTTATCTATTGTTGACAATTTTTGACCGGTCGAAAAAAGCGCTCGTACTCGACTGTTAAAGCAATCTAGGAAGCTACAGTTGAAATTTCAGGTCGATTGGACGAAAATAATTCGAGCTCTGCTGCGTGCCGATTAAAAAAAAATCATGGTTTTGAGAAAACCGTCCGAAATTTTTGGACAGTATTTAATAATAACAAAACGGTATTTAATGATTAAAAAAAAACGATTTTTCGGAAATTGTACAGTGGTGTCCTCCCTCAAAGTTTTACTAACAGTTTTATCGTTCTAACAATAAGTTTACCTTCAATCTGCGATTCCTGCACCGGTATGTTGGACTTTCGTATTCAATTTGCGTTGGCCTCAAGCGACGAACGAGTGTTCGTCATTTCCATAGTAGCCTAACCCCTTAAGGTAGTTCTATAGGTACACGTATGAGCCAAAAGTTTCGGTCGAAGCGTATAGTAACATCCAATGCCTATACGATGCTGTTGGTTGTACATTTTTGACAGAGCTTGTACCCTCTATATGTCCCACACATTCGCACCTCATGCATAGATAGGTCTTATACTCGACAGAGAGCGGCGCTGTAATCGTGGCAACCGCGCGATTTTCCGGCAGTCATAGCGTTGAGCTACCTACGATCCGTCTTTCGCGAACTATTTTATATAAATAAAAAAAGCGTGAAAATGTCTACCCAAATGCGATACAAAGGAAAGTTTACAAGAAAAAAGGCGCTTGCTAAAAGACTGAAAGCTGTGGCAGCCATGTGTCAAGCAAATGCGGCTAAACGCGATGAGAATAACCATAACCTCAACGATCAATAACAAAGTTTCGCTGTCGAAGGACGTCGGATCGTGGATTTACAACATCTTGCCGACAGTTTAAATTGTATTCGCTGTAACAAAGACAAATACATGCATAAATTGAATAAATTAAATTTGTTTGAAGAATCAATTTCTTTCATATCCGTCTTAGGATTACGAGAACTTGGGAAAAAAACACGCTTCGAGTTCTTAGCTACGCGCCGATCAGCTGGCTGCAGCGTACACTGTTGTCGTTCCGTTACAGATGGTTGGGCCCGAGTTCGGTGTGGAATAAAATTACCACTTTTTATAAGTCGATATCTCCGAAACTAAATGGTCGAAGTTTGTAATTTAAAAAAAATCAATCCCACTATAGTACTGCGTACACGTGTTTTTATTTCCGTTTAGAACCTGTATCGAGAAATGCGATCAAACTCCTATCAGTTTACGTGTTAGGTATAGGGATCGCGTACAAAAAATACCCATATTCAATTTCAATTATCTCATGAACTAAACGGTGAATCGAATTGAATTTTTGGGCATCAGTCCATGACGGTCATATCTACACCATACTTAGATTTCAGCCAATTCCTAAGATTTGACAAAAACTACAGAACTACCTTAAACGACGTTGAAGTTTACATCGTTGGAATGCAATCAAAATTCTTTTTTATTTTTCAACCCTATTATTTTTTTCATCATCCAACATCTTATCCTGCAAATTTGGGCTGCACATTTTTAATAAGGATGCGAAAGAAAACGTGATAGTAATTTTTGAAGTCCAAATTTGCAAAAAGTTTGCGGTACTACACTTCGGTTGCATCCCGACGATGCAAACTTCAACACCATCGAGACAAAACGAGCGAACTTACGGACCCCATAGGTTTATTACACGTAGACATTTGATATAACAATTGATGTTTTTCTGAGTGGGTAAATATATAGTGCAAATATTTCATTTTATGTTTTATGCTTCAGGCCATAACTATTGGTAGCGACGAAGGTAGCGACGAAAACCGAACATATTTGTTTGGCCGGTCGCGAACGTACACACACGCTCGCATACGTGCGTAAATCCATATACATAGACGGATATATGTATAGCGTAAATCAAAGGATATGAGCGGGCACGTCTCAGCTGGTCCGGTCGAAGGGAGCCAAGCAGTTCTCGGGAGGATCCAAGTGTCCGTAATGTCGGGGTCGACGGCGAAGCAACAACTCGTGGCCGGTGCTGGCTCCGCGGGGTCGCTCGATGTCATCGAAAAAGGTGCAGAAACTACGGTGAGCCTCGAGGCAAAGCTTTTCCCGGATGTAAAAGAAAATAATGCCCAAGAGGCAGGTCGGTAAAAACGCGTGCTCAGTCGGTAACGAAGCAATCGAGAATATCATTCAATAGTCACGGCTAAATCGTGTTTCGCGAGTTAATTAATTTAGACAAGGGAGTCTTCCTGTGTATTTTTTTAAAGGTATTTTTAAGGCGGGATATACACACTGAGAAAAAATCAATGATTCAATATCATTGGTATTAGCGAATGAAATTTCGTTGATTCAATTGTAAAATTGTTGGTGTAAATAATCGGATTTATTAGTCCAAACAAAACGCTATTGACTTCAATGACATAATAAAATGGAAATTTTGTTTCATTCAAAAGATATATTGTTAGCCGAGAACAATATATTATTAAAACTGTCTAAAAATGTATCGCGAACAAATTATATAGTTTTGAATGCAATGTCTGCAACGAACGAAAAAAGCGTTTCAATTCATAACATGAATATTGTTGATTCGAGTACACAAGAAAAATTGAATTTCGCTCGTTTGATTCAAATAAAATTTCTATTGAGTAAATATGCTATTTTATTGTTTTCACCATATCCGATATTGATTTTAAGTACATTATTCGTTAAAATATTAATATTTTATTTTGATTGAAAAATATTAAGCAAATGTCTGAATTGGTTAAAAAATTATGCGAAAGTAAAATTTGTTTCTTGCACATTTGGTTGAAAAAATTCAACCAAATCATGGCCGAGCGCTACCGAAATTATAGGTGTGAGGAAACCCGTAGTTCTCGGAGTAACCGCTAGGGGCCGCACGCGCGCTCGTTTCTCGTAAACGTAGCGCGAACCAAAAATCGACTTAAACGCTGGAGAAACTCTAACGAGTTTCTTGTCCTGTGGCTAAGATCAAAGTGTAGTATCTGTTTTAATCAGTTGAATATCTGATATTCTGTCCATGGATATTCCATTGTATATCTGCTATTCTCTCCACTATTATCGTGGATGATCTTTCTAATGCTCACTTTTCATTTAAGGTTTAAAACAAAATGAAAAACACGTCGCATGGCATATTCGTTTCGATGTAGTAAAGAAATAATTAATTCTATTGATTATATTTTTGTACGAAATAAAAAATGTTTGTAGCAATCGCTTAATTATTTCATCCAATACATCTACGGATTGTATATAGAATGATTTCAATAGAATATAATTTTATTTGAAGGATATTGTAGATATTCAGAAAACAGAAGAGCTTTTTCAAATAAAATAATATATTATTTAAACCAATCACATTTTCAAATATTTTATAGTATTGAAACAATTCTCATATATCGGTGGCACTCCGCAGCAGCACATTTATTTGGATCAACCAATATATTTTTTTGATTCGATTGGTTTTTTTTCTCAGTGCATTTAGACAGGAAAAAATAAGCAATATTGGGGCTGTCCATAAATTACGTCATTTTAAAATAGGGGGGGGGGGGGGTTCGTCTGCGGATGACGGTAAATGATGGATGAGGGGGGGGGGGGGGGGCGTTTCGAAATTGACGTCATTCTTGTGATACCAGTTACTTCAAAATGTACAATAGTATATTGTACAACTAGAGTGGTTTCCCCGCATGAGTGATGAAAAATATTTTGCAAGTACCTAATGGTATTAATTATTGAACTCATTATTTATTTATTTATTACATAAGGTTTGTCTATATTATATTCGAGAACTTCAAATAACAGCGTACCTATGAAAATAGTTCGATCGAGCCAAAATGAATATGGGGAGGATACGGAGATATTACCCGTGATCCAGGATTTGCAAGAATGGGTGAAAACTCCGTGGGAGCTATCCAAAGAAAACTAAAGAATAGAGAAGAATAATATTATTATATTAATGAAAATTGCCAAAGTACAAAATAATAAAAGATGATTCTATAACAAAATGTGGGAGCTATCCAAAGAAAACTAAAGAATAGGGAAGAATAATATTATTATATTAATAAACATTGCCAAAGTACAAAATAATAAAAGATGATTCTGTAACAAAATGTTTTAATGTTACCCAATTTTTCTCAAATCCGCAAATGTTTTAATTTTGCCAAACTGGTAATGACGTCAATTTTGCGAGAGGGGGGGGGGTCATTAGGAAATGACGATAGGATGATTGTAGAGGGGGGGGGGGGGGGTCGAAAATCAGCAAAAATCGATGACGTAATATATGGACGGCCCCATTGAGGGTTTTTTAAACTAAGGAATAATTATTTTACAATTATCAAACTTCAGGTATAGTTTAATAGTATCTTTAAGTATACGAAACAATTTTTTTTAAATTAATTCATCATAAAAATGGCCGAGCTGTGGCAGAGTGTTACAGCAAGGTCGCAGCGGGAGTTGCGAATCAGCGTGCAGTCTAGTTTCCCATAGACTTTGATTTGCAAAAAGGTTCAAGCGTTTTTTTCAGTTAGAACATGTATAGTTTCTATGTGACGTTAATTAAAATGAAGAAAATGCAAATTTAAGAAAACAGCACGCATTTACAACAAACAATCAACATTTCACGCAACATTTCTGTAAAATGTGTATTAAAAAAGGTAGTTTCTTTCCAATTTTCGTCAAGTAGAAGGTACCAATATTGTCAATATTTCTACCAAGGTTCAACTCAATCGGCTTAATATTTTTTCAGCACTCCTGCACGCCAATTTCGATAATGCAGTTTTGACAAAAACGCGTTTGAAGTTCAAGCCCGCTCCGAATCCGAGCGGTGAGGCACAGCGTTGACGGGCTATAACGTTTGAAGTTTATCCAATTTCGCTTTGAAACTTTGGGAAAATATTCTACACATATAGTTCTATCGTTTAAAGAAAAGAAAAAAAGAAATCGATTTTTCGATCGTTGTAAATGTATATCCGGCCTTAATCGTTTTTCTCGTTCTGTTTTGTTTGTTTGAATCTTTAGAACACGAAGATAACAAGCGAACAAAAGGACATCTCGAACGCGGACCGAGTATGGACGAGTTTACTGGCAGGAGCGTCGGCAGGCGCCCTGGCGAAGACCACCATAGCCCCGCTCGATCGTACCAAGATAAACTTCCAAATATCGAACAAGCCCTACACGGCGAGGGCCGCGATCGACTTTATCGTAAATTCGTACACGCGGGACGGCCTGATGAGCCTGTGGAGGGGTAACAGCGCGATGATGGTACGGATAATGCCGTACGCGGCGATTCAATTCACGGCGCACGAGCAGTGGAAAAGGATACTCAAGGTTAACGGAACGGAAACGTAAGGAATGAAAAGAGAGAGAGAGAGAGAATTGATTTTGTAGATGGTTCGTTAGCGCCCCTAAATCGGAACACCCTCTGGCACGCAAATTGCACTCATTGAGAAGTATAAGTGAAAGTAGAATGGGGACGTTATTGAAGAAAGAGAGGGAGAGTGACGGGATCAAATGTTATTTCATTATTTATTTAGTTCTTTTTCCAGTATTTTATCCAGTAGTTAATTTAGTATTTTTTCGGATTTTATTTCGCTTTTTTCTGTTTTTATTTTAGCCTTTGTGTCAATATTTTATTTGGCATTTTTTTAGTATTCTATTCAACGTTTTAATGAGTATTGTAATCATTTTTGAATTCGCCAATTTGTTCAATACTTTTTATTTCGTATTTTGTTTTTTAATCGTCTATTGAGACGAATTGGTTTAGTAGCAGTAAAGGGTGTCTCAAAATGACCTGACATTTTAATTTATTAATAAAAGGTATTATTTACTCGAAAAGTACGAATATTTTAATTTCAATATAAGGTACGTACATGGAGGTTATGTGTGGAAAACAATGTCCGATAAATGGCAGCCTCGTCCCTGTTTGCAAACGTTCACTATTGTGACGAAATTTTCAATAAGATTTTCGATCGTGTAATCCTCCGTGGATAAACCTCAATACTTCCTGATGCCAGTTGTCAAAGATTAGTACTCTATGTTCGCCACAAAAAAGGCGCGCAATTTAAAATGTCAGGTCATTTCGTAGTTTATTTCCAGGGTATACCCTTGGGGGAGTCTACCGCCCCCCCCCATATTCTCTTCTTTTGTACATTTGTTCTTGCAAATTAAATACATGTCTTCCCGTCTTCGTAACATTTTTATATACTTCCGCATTTCCGTCTCTTGGCGCTGGTTGTTTTGTCAATACCTCGAATTCTTTTACGCATGCACAGAGCTTTTTTGCCGGCTTATTTCTCACCAGTTTCGCAAATTTTTGTCTTAGTTTTTCCCTCCCTTTGCTACCCTTTTTGCAGCATGCACTGTTTCGCAGCCACAAATATGTTCTAAGCTCTTCTCCTCTTCCCGACACATCCAGCAGCTATTGTCTCCGTATCCCTTGTTACCTTTTTCCCTACATTCCTGCACCTTGTCTCTGCCCATTATTTCTCTGTTTCCCCACTGAGGTCCTTTTCCATTTCTGATTTCCTTTTTCTGCTTTTATACTCTTTGCAGTATGTCGATTTGTCAATCCTGCACCAGTCGTTGTGGATTTGTTACTTTTTTATTTTTATACCCCTCAACTTTTGCTCTGTGCCTCCCATATTCCCGCTTTTCATTGCCTGCCATATTCCTCCTTCTCCCACTTCCCGCGTGGTTTTTGCAAGATCGTCTCTCCACTTTGACCGGTGTTCATTGAAAATGGCTTTTACGTTTTTTTAAAGTCCCCTTCGGCCACCCTTCTATTTCCATCCCCTCTGCACCCCTATTTCATTCTTCCAATGTCGTTTGGTGTGTTTGGACCGATTCCCATAGTAATTTCTACGTATCTCCCCGGCCATCTTTCCAAGGTTTTTCTCTCCCTCCATCCCCATGCTTTTGCCTTATATAACATTCCGCTCCTTGCGATTGCCCCATCAGCTGTTCTCCTTTTTAGGCTGCTCAAGCTGGCCTTTTGAAAATACCTCAAGTTGCGTTGGTCGCTTTTTCTATTTTTCCAGCTATAATATTTAAATGTTTCGCGTAAGAAACTCCTGTGGACAACCATAACCCTAAGTATTCATAGTCTGACTATTTCCAGCAATTGGTTTGGTATATTATTTGCTATAAATAATATTTTATTTAGTGTTTCTTTCCTTAGTCTTTCAATTAGTATTCTTTCGTTTAGTGTTCTATTACATTTTTATCAAGTATTCTTCCACTATTTATTTTTTAGTAACTTATTAGTATTTTTTCGAATATTTTCTTCGGTGTCTTTTCTTTACTATCATTTTCCGCATTTCGTGACATTCTTTTAATTATACTTCTCCGTCTAGTATTTTGAGTATTGTTCTGTTAAATCTAGTAGCTCATTTAGTATTTTTCCATTTACTATTATGCTTACTATTTTTTTTATCGGTCTAAATTTAATTTATTTTGAATCCCCGTTTCATTCAATGCAGTTTTCAATACTCGTGTTATATATTTATTGTGGAGCCGGGATTTTTGCGTCGCAAGTCGTACTTTATAATAAGGGGGCGTTTACGAATTACGTAACGCAAAATTTCCTCATTATTGACCCCCCCCTCCCCCCACGTAACGGGAGCGTAACACTTGGCCAGAACCCCCTCCCGTATTCCGTTACGTAACGGCTGCTTTGTCGTCAATAATTGCGATTTTTTTCATAGACATAACTAATTATGAAAAGAACGGGTTTATACTCATTTTATGAAGTATATATTCATCTAGTCTATGAAATCTTACAAAATCTAGTATCTAGTAAAATTTTGAAAATAAACCGAGATATATGGCATGATTTGATGATGAGAAAAAAAATTCTCTTCATTGTCCCATCGATATCTTTATGAAAGGTTATCTGTAAATTAAAAGCCAACAATTTATCGATATCTATACAAATGTAGCTATCGTTATGCGTAGCCGTTTTTTTATTTCGATTTTTTTTACAAAATGCCGACAGTTTGGACATTTTTTTCTATTTACAAGGCCCTTTTTCTGTATTCAAGCAGTCTTTAAAAATAGTAATTATCAAATGTTAAAAACGCGGATACGTACAACCTCAGTCACTACGATTACAAAAATGTTTTTTTTTAAACTGAAAATCGGTTGATAAGTTTTTAAGGCGTTACCCCCACTTGTAGCGCAAAAAAGGCCTTTTTCGTGAATTTTTTTAAAGAAAACTACAAAACTTTTTTAATCGATCAATATACCATCTTAAAGAACACATCTTGAAGAACTTTTAGTAATTTGTTTATTGAAAAATATTACATTGTTTAGTGGCAAATGGCCGTCAATGAAATAATGTTTTTATATACACGGTTTGCGGTGACCAACATTGCGGCGAAGTGGATCATCTGAAAAAAAATGCGGATGGATTTAGTCAAATATAAGTATAAACTAGTCTTTAATCGAAGGATTTTAAAAAATATTCATTTTTCACAAAATGGCGGACAGTCAAAGTTAATGGTTCGATTTTAACGAAAAAAAACGGCCGTTTTTTGGTTATAAAACGGCCATTTTTTTCGAAAAAAAACTCGAACTATTAAAGACTACATTTTTATGTATTAAATAAGCCTGCAAAATTTCAAGAAGATCAGTTCATTATTGTTCGAGTAATCTTGGTCACCGACTTCAGAAATGCCATTTTGAGAAAAACGCGTTTAAAGTTTCAATTTCAGCTTACACGAAGAACGGATTCTCCTCTTTCAACGCTCATATCTCAGTCAATTTTGTTCGGATCGACTTGAAATTTTCAGGACATATTCTCAGATACTTATACTTCAAAAAAATGCAATAAAAAAATCGATTTTTTCAAAATCGCAAGTGGGGGTAACCCCTTAAGTATTCGCTCGGACAAGGTAGAAAAAAATAGTTTCGAGAAAAACGCGTTGAAAGTTTTCGTTCCGTGTTTCTTGATATAATGTTATGTTGCGGACCCGTCATGTCGCGGGCGATATGACGGTTCTTCATCTTCATGATAGTTCACAAAATAATAAGAGCCTGTACTTTATCTATTGTAAATGATGTCACACGTGTAGGGACTGAGGCACCAACCGGTCGCGCTACCTGTTCTCACTAAAGTGACCTTAACTCCGTCAAGTTTCGGACTTGTGAATAAAAATGTTGCCATCATATTTTTCAATACATGTACTTTTGAGAATTAAAAAAAAAAATTCCCTCAAATTTTGCTTGGGGGATGTGGAAAAGCATCAATTGACTTTCCCCCTTAATTGACATTGCGTATAGAGAGCTGTGAGCTGCCCACGGTAAAATTGCACGCGAGGTTTAAAAAACTTGAACACGCAGACATTTTGCTATTTCTGGCAGTTTTAAAATCGTGACGTAACGCAAACCTTGACCCCCCTCCCAATTGCGTTACGTAGTTTGCGTACGGCCCCTAACGAAAAGCCAAACGAACGATAACCCCTAACCGTCGCATCCCCCAGAAACAAAGCGAAGCGATTTCTCGCGGGTTCCTTGGCCGGTGTGACGTCCCAGAGTTTGACGTATCCGTTGGATCTTGCGAGGGCGAGAATGGCAGTGACGCAGAAGGCCGAATACAAAACGCTGCGTCAGGTATTCGTGAGGATATACAAGCACGAGGGTATGTCGTCCTTCTATCGGGGCTTCACCGCGACGATACTCGGCGTCATTCCCTACGCCGGTTGCAGCTTCTTCACCTACGAGACCCTCAAGCCCTGGTTCATGAGTGAGTCTATCCCGAACGTCAAGCATCCAATTTTCATCCTTCTCAACATGAAAACATTGAAACCTGCACTTTTTATGGCGCCATTTTATTCTCCGTAAAAAAAATGGCTGCTTTTGTCCGAAACATTTTTATAGCACGTTGCGTTTGCAGTACACACGGCGAACAGTCCTGGACTTTCGGCAATGTCGTCCCTGATTTGCGGAGCTCTCGCCGGTGTGATCGGCCAAACGAGCAGTTATCCCCTTGACATTGTGCGGAGAAGGATGCAAACTTCCGCCATCAAGGGCGCGTACTATCACAGCATGTACGGCACGACCGTCAAAATTTACACGTTAGTATCTTATGCGCGAATAAATATTCGCGATTTGCCTTTCTATAGTTTACAAATTCGTAATACCTGAAAAACCTATGCCGTACACATAGTCCGAAGCGCTCGATGCGGCGAATTTGGGAAACATCCGCCGACGCTTACCGATTTCGCCGCTACGGGCGCTGCACACGTCGAGCTCGACGAGCAGCGCTCGTAGCGCCGAAATTTGGAAAATTCAGCATTTAAGGGGCCAGTCCACTTTTGAGCCACGAAAAAAGGCTTTTTTCGCGATTTTTTTTGGGGATTTTATAAAAGATATGAATATAAAAGTTGTTGGGCTTGATAAATAAAGTCTTGAAATACATTTAAAAAAATTTAATTTAATTTTTGTTCATTTTAAAGTTCAAATACTATAGTTTAACGCTACGCCCCAAAAATAGGTGGGCTAGGTAGCTCCATCACAACTCGGCAACGGCTTGTCTGAAACAAAAAAATCAAAATGCATTAGATTCAGTATGACACCAGCTACAAAATGACCCTCGGATATAAAGTTTTATCACAATATGAAAAAATGGCAGATGAAAAACGAAAAAAGTAAAAACAAAACGCGTGTTTTCGCAGTTTATCGCAAAAAAAGAGTAAAAATCAAAATCGAGAATCGGTTTATTAGTTTTAGAGATACGATGGAGCTATATTTTGAAAACGTTGTTTCGAGAAAAACGCGTTTGAAGTTTATGCTATGAAAAACTCTTACCTACACTCAATCGGCAATTCCTGCACCGTACAAAATCCCTTCTGATTGCTCATCATCGTCGATTTCTTCAAGTCTTGCTTTCGATTTTTTGAATTTTTCAAAGTGGACTGGCTCCTTAATTTCGATAAATTGATTAGTGATACAATAGCTAATTAAATAAAATTTGAAAACTACCCAAATAGGTAGGTAAATAAATTGACAAAAAAGCAATGAAAATCGCTCAATCGGTAAATCGACCAAAAAATTGTTACAAGTAATTGAATAAATCGTTTTACAGGGAAGAAGGTGCCATGGCGTTTTTCAAGGGCCTCAGCATGAACTGGGTCAAAGGTCCGGTCGCGGTCGGCATAAGTTTTGCGACTTACGACGTCATACTCGTCACTCTAAGGAAAATCATGTGTTGATGCGCGCGCGTACGTTATTCACCGTTGAAAGCTTCGCCACCGACGACGTCGTGACTCGTCTCTCTCTCTCTCTCTCTTGCGCGCTGACTCGCGCTTGATCGCGTACTACACCGCTTATTTAAAGAAATTACGCATATGAAGAAAGTAAGAAGGGCTCACCAGAAGAGGGGAAGAAAGAGAAGCGAGAAATCGCCGCGAGCCGAGACGTCGAATTGTTGAGATATTTTTGTTGTTACATTTATAAATTCACGATGAATATGCCCCCCGCGGGCGCCTCGAAAAACCGCGTTAATAGCAAATTTAATCGATCGACAAATGCGCCCCCGCGAGAATCCAAACGAACCCTTAAACAAACGAGGCTGATGTGCGTTTTTTTACACAAATCTTTCGTTCTCTTTTTTACCGAACATCGCGGCCAATTACGCGTCAGCGCACCTCGGTATTTTTAGCCTGACGGAGAAAAAAGAAACTCGGGCGCGAATAATCGACAAACTCATTGACGTTTTAAGTGCGTAAGAAACGTAAAAGAAACTCGAAAGCACACAATTATTTTGTAAGAACGACAATAACAGTTTTTTCTTCATCGGGAAACTCGTCTTCACGCCTGGGAGCTACTCTATATCTATTATTCACCCGTATAAATGAATTTGTACAAATGAGAGTAGTCCGATTATCCGAATTGCTTGAATTACGAAAATGACGAATCGACGGAAGATCACGATCATTCTCGCGTACAAAAACAAATATACAATGATATTATACAATGTACCAATGTATATATGTACTATAAAAAAAACTATCAGAGTCGATTAAAGGCACTCTGAGTTAAATTCCGCGCTATATATGGATAGACAATTGGGCAATTAATGTATATAATATTTACGCAGCGCACAGAAAGTCCGAAATACACAATATCGCGACGTTATTATTATTATTATTGCTGTGCAGTATCGTGTTGGAAATCATTTGGTGTTGAGACTCAGAGATTTATGCTGATTGAATGTACATATACAATTGATATACGTAAAAAAATGCCTTATGCGTCGCGACTTTCGTGAAAAATCTTGCGATTTGCGCGGTGATATTGCAGTGAAACGATGTCAAAATGCATATAGACATATAATCGTGGCGCTTGAAGAATAATAGTCATTATTATCATTAACCGTGATCGGCAAATCAAATAATAATTATTATTATTATTTACCGACCGAAGATCGTGACGCCATGAAAATCGAGACATGAAATAATAAAAGAAAAAGCAAAAGTGAAAAGAAAATCTACAACTTCGCGTTAATACTCCGCCGTACAACGATTTTGAGCGCTAGAGGTGGGAGGTCGATTAACCATTTTTCGGGCACATCGTCCCCAAAAAGGGCTTGGACAATATTGCCTCGGCGAAAGATTCAGAGGACATGAACGTGTCAATTCGAAGTTTCACTCGAGCTCTCTGTTTTATCGTTTTCTCGTGCTGTGCGTGCGAAAAAGAGCGTTTCACGTGAACCGCATTACCGTAGTGCCTATTTCGAAGAAATATTATTTCTTTTTTTTTTCTCTAAGTTTTATAGGATACGGAAAGAGTAGTCAAATTCCGCGTGCTTTTTACACGAAAAGGGCTCGTGATATTCGAAAATGGTTAATTGACAGCGGCTCTGTAGGAATAGGACACCCGATGTATTGGCGTCCGGTACTTAGAAGAACGATGTATACAGATGTATATGCACACATATATAGCCGTGCATTAAAGTGCTACGTGAAAAAATCTAGGACCGTCTACATCGAGCAAAAAAATAAAAGCTATAATTTTATAACAGAAATAGTATTTTTTTCTTCTTAGTCTCTGTTTCGTTCATATTTACCATTATTATTATACTTAATTTGTTTGAATTTTGTTTATTTTATTAATTATTATTGATTCTAATATTTTCATTTATTTCTCCAGGACTCAATGAATTTCTGAGTTGCAGCGTATGCCCTTGTGGGTTTTTACTTGTTACCCTTCCCGATTGAACTCCCCTTTTCTATCACTCCCTATCCACTTTTCATAATCTAAGCTTACCTCCGTTGTGCCCAGAGCCGTGTTAAGGAGGTACGGTGATGACCACGCTAGTAAACTAAGAGTCTATTTTTCGCCATAATACCGCTACGTTTTAGACATATGTGTGTGGCCTATATTTCGAGAAATATTTTTTAAGTATCGAATTTCAAGCTACTTATTATTTTTATAATATGAAACCAAACGTAATAATCTACTACTCGACTTCAGTAGTACGCCATATCTTCGACGTTTAGCATCGTTGCATTTTCGATAGCTGTCATCGGTCCCACGCGCTCGGCATATTATTTTTGGTAGCCGGTAAACATGGAGAATGAAAATAAGTACTGTAGAAGTTTATCAAGAGAGTAACAGAATTGTACCTGAAGTCCAGTTTAGAGACAAAGGTAGATTCTGTCGGACAAGAATTAGAGAGTGAAAAGATGATATTGCGAATGCAAATGAAAAACGTCGCGTTGACGTTAACCTCAATATCCAATGTAAAATCTGTCCGAAGTCAAAACATATTTCATCGATTGTTATGTTATTTTTCCCTTTCCTAATTTTCACAATATTTGCAGATATAAAAACGAACGTTCATTTTATATGACGGTTGTCCATGCTGAATTTACATATAAATGCGTTGTATGCATGTCGCCAGAAAGATTGAGATGCCTTAGCTATACATAAAATAACTTTGAGTAAATATCGACGAAAGGCCTTTTATAATCGATTAAAAAACGCACGGCTTCACACAACCATATTTTTAATTCGCGTTGCAAATATCCGATAGAAGACTCAAATTTGCGCGGGTATCCGGCGTTGCCACACTTCGAGCAAGATGGCTGCGGTTACGTCACGAGACGTCTCTCTCGCCGAATACTTCGGTTTTTCGCGACTTTATTTCTAAATTTATTGCTTATTTCTGCGGTGAGCTTTCCAATTCAAGTTGCCTTATTGATCACAACGAACCAACGAACGCAACCGTCAGTTTTTTTTTACTCGTGTCTTGGCTCCAAGTAGCACAAAAAAATCGATATATGAGAGGACAGGCACATTTTGTCGTCTACGTGTGACTAATTGACCAACTTTAACAATTAATAACTCGGAAACTGTACGGTAAATCTCGTGGAAACTCCGCATACACATGGACGAAGCTCTCGACAATGTTATTTAAAAAAATCGGGCTTTTATCTTGGACTCGCTCACATCACCGTACCTCCTTAACGTATTCCTTTCACAAACCCGAATATTTATTGGGTGTACAACTTAATTCGGCCCTTTTTTGCTTAAATACGCACTTATTTGAATGATAAAATGAATTAGTCCATTAATCAAAATATTGTCCATCGCTAGCCACTACTTTTCCCCATCTTTCTGGTAATTTGTGAATTCCGCCGCGGAAGAAGCGTTCATTTTTTGAAGCCAAGAACGAATCGAGCCAATTTTTGATACCATGTTGTGACGTGAAACGGATTCCAGTCAAAGCATTCTGCATCGATCGAAATAAATGGTAGTCGGAAGGGGCAAGGTCTGGGTTATAAGGCGGGTGAGCCAGAATTTTCCATCCGCTATTTTCCAAATAGTTTTTCACCAAAATAGCAACGTGAGGCCGAGCGTTGTCATGTTGAAAGATTATGGACTCGTGTCTGGTCGCATATTCTGGACGTTTTTCGGCTATAGCTCGCTTTAAACGGATCAATTGTTGCCTGTAGAAGTCTCCCGTGATGGTCCCACAAGCATTCGGTGGGCTTCAGCTGCACTTTTTTTCCAATTGAAACAGAACATCAACATTTCCCGCAAATGGTGCTTATTTGGGACGAAATTCGACATTTTCACCGCAGTAAAAATCAGACTCTATGCGCAAAACTCAAAGGTCTGTAAACGATATTTGGTTAAGAGATGTTGATACTTCACGATACAGCAAAAATCAGCGGTTGCCGTCCACCGTTCACAGCACCTAGAGCCATCTTTTGAAAACGGACCGAACTAAGTTGTACAACTAATAACAATTAACTGACTTTCGTCTATAATCAAGTAAAAATACATCCCAGTATGCTGGTAAAATTTCAAGCCAACTGACCGAACTTTTGACGAGAAATTACGACTCTAAAAAGTGGATTGCGAGAAGATTTCTCTTCTACTATTTCTATCCTACCTCTCTTTCCTTTTTTGTTTCTCAACGATTAGTATCAATATCGATAGTGATATAGAAATGATTTCAAACGACTACGTATGGTATGTACAAAATTCTCGCGATCCTCACGATCGTCGATCGCATATTTTTATTCGTCGTATGCTTGGTACAAGAGTGTAAAAAAAAGGTGCTTTTCACAAAATAGCGGGCGAGATTGAAAGGAGCGTAAAAACGGGAGAAAAAGTCACTTTCCTCCGCGACATCTCTCTTGTTATCGACTGATCTGATCTCGGCCTTCACGATCGCGCGCCACGGTGGGAGGCTACCGAAAAATTGATTCTCGTGCCGGTGGAAGGAGGGGAAGATTGTTCAGAGTAAAAAAATTTCTTTTTTCCCCTCAAAGTTGACAGAGAAAAAATTGATTTCACCAGGGCGAACGGCGAAAATCGTATTTTTTGCAAGGCCAATGGGAAGGAATTGTTTTGTCGAAACCGTAGAGAGAAAAATGTTCCTCGAGGTTCGAAATTCCCTCTTCTCCCGCGGATAAAATGAAACAAAAGAGAATAGCTCTCGAGGCCCGAGAAAGAAAAATTGATTTTCCTCGAGAGAGAAAAGTGTTTTTTTTTCTCGAGGCCTGTTGAGAGAGGGAAAAAAAGACAACTCGATCTCTCGCGATCGCGCGCAACGAGAATAAATTTTATTTGGGCTTGGTCTCTTGATCGTTCACGTATCTGATGTAAATTTCTTGCTCCTCGTGACCACCGGCGGGAATCTCCGCCGGATCGAGATAGGAAACCCCGATCGCTAGGACCGAGCCGTCGTGGCTGAAACTGAGGGCCGCTACGCCCGCGTTGTAACGATGAAACTGACACAAACGCTTCTTGTTGAAACCGTCCCATATGTTCACGTAACCGTCGGAGCCGCCGGTCGCGAATGTGTTGTAAGTCGAATGGAAACTTATCGCGTTCACCGGATATATGTGCTCGACGTTGTTCTCCTTTATTCGATGACACTTGAACGCGTACTTCTTCTTCTGTGCTTCGGGCGTCGTGTCGAGATACTCGACCGCTACGCGGCCCTCGATGCTGCTCAGCACGTAGCCCTGCGAATTACGGAGATTATACAGATACTTATTGCTTTTCTTACCTTTTTAGCCCGTTCAATTGGAAATATTTTTTAAACGGGCTCTGTTGATAGATTTTTTCTCCCGTGGAGTTACATTTTTATACAGGGTGTCCCATTTTAATCTTACACCTGAATTTTCTCGAAAAATATTGCTCGGATGAAATATTGTGTGGAACAAAACTTTTAGGGATTGAAGGGGGACGTTTGAAAAAAAATTGTTTGAGGAGCCAAAATTCAAAATGGCGGCGTTACAAAGGCTGACATGTTTTTTTTCAAACGGAAACATAACTTTTTTTTATTGCCAAAAAATTTGTCAGCTGAAAACTAAAAACTTTTGTTGAAAACATTTTTTGATAAAGTTCATAGTTTTCAAGTGAGAACATCATTTTCAATTATTTCAGATGTATCCAGGATTTGTGTGTGTGTGTGTTTTTCTACCCATCGTGATTAAAGTTCGTCAAGGATTTAAAGAAACACGTTTTTGGGCCTGAAAATGGCGAAAACGCTATTAAAATGGAAAAAAAACTATTTTTCATCGATTTTCCTCCAAAATTTTCTCATGAAATATCGTCCAAATTTGAAAAAAAAAAAAAAAAAAACAAAACAAAACAAAACAAAAAAAAAAATTTTCAACAAAAAAATTTGATTCTTTTTTTGTTCAAGTGATCATACATTCGAAAATACAACATTGAGCGGCTTGCCGTGAGACATTTAGTCTAATTGTCCCTACCACCGGCATTTGCGTTAGACAAAGCGTAGGAGGTTGCACGGCTGAGTCTGTTGCAGACCATTCGCGTTACCCAGAACTTGAAAACTATGAACTTTATCAAACGTTCTCACTTGAAAACTATGAACTTTATCAAAAAATTTTTTCAACAAAAGTTTTTAGTTTTCAGCTGACAAATTTTTTGGCAATAAAAAAAAGTTATGTTTCCGTTTGAAAAAACATGTCAGCCTTTGTAACGCCGCCATTTTGAATTTTGGCTCCTCAAATAATTTTTTTTCAAACGTCCACCTTCAATCCCTAGAAGTTTTGTTCCACACAATAGTTCGTCCGAGCAATATTTTTCGAGAAAATTCAGGTGTAAGATTAAAATGGGACACCCTGTATAATTATGATTATACTCATAGTTGGGTATAGTTATTTTTATCCGTAACATTTTATCACGAAAAAAAATAAGCGAGCAAAAATGTTTTCTCAATGTGTTTTTAAGTAATAATCTTTTTACAATAAACCATGGTTGGAACAAAGGGAAAAAACGAACAAAAGTAATTTATTTATTCGTTTGAGTTTGGAATTTTAGAAAATTGCCAATAAAAAGAGCACAAAGGAACGACGAACAAAAAAATTGTATTAATTTTTCGCACAATAAACTCTTCTTACAATAAAAGACGATGTTTAATGGACCAGCGTACTTTTTTGCAATAAACATATTTTTACAATAAAAAAGAATAGTAAAAGAAAAAAACAAAAGCTGCTCATTGTTTTTCCGTAGGAGACGTATTTCTACAATAAATGTGATCGAGCCAGTCACGAAAACAAATGAAACTATTCGATTTACTCGGTCATTTCTCTGCGACGAAAATTGCCAGCAATAAAGAGGAGTAAAAAAATAGAGGAAAGAAGGTAACAGAAGAAGAGACATCAAAAGGCAGGTCTGACTGATCGAACTACGGAAATCGATAAAATTACGCGAAACGAATGTGGCGCGAATAGTCACCTGCTCGTTGGGAAAGCCCTTGATGCACCTGGTTTGATACTTGAGGCTGCTCTCGCGTCTTTGGAACATACCCGCCATGTTCCTCAGGTCCCATATGCAAACCTTTCTCTTGGCTGTGCCGACGACGAACTTGTCGCCGCAGACGGACAGCGCCAGTACAACGTCCGGCTGCAGGTAACTCCCGACGCACGTCGGTGTTCTCGGATCCCAGAGCTTCACCGCCGCGTCCCAGCCGCCCGTCAGTATGGCGTTCACCGCCGCACAATACTCGATCTTCCTGATCGCCTTGTCGTGACTGCCCATTATCGATTCTGTAAAAACCAATAGCAGAAGTAAGCACACGATGACAAAGAAGCAAGGACTTTGCCATTGTTACAAATGGCGCACGGAGAAAAGTCAATTAAAACAATTATTCAAATATATTTTTTTTTTAAATATACCACGGAAACGTGGGGCTATTACTTATTGCATGCGTCCCACCATTTTCGTGGGGGAGGGTAGGGGTTTGCGCTTAAAAAAAAATCGTTTTTTTTTTGTATTTTCTTATAGTTAAACATTTCAAGAATATAATCCCAAAATTTCAAGTCTATTAGAGCAAAACTCTCGAAGTTATTGACTATTTAGTCCGGCTCCTCTAACACTGTAGCTCCGACTTCTCGAAACTTCAAACGCGTTTTTCTCGAAACCACTTTTTCAAAGTCCGTGTTCACTGCCATTTGAAAACTACATGACCGATTTATTTCAAACTTGGTACACACTTTCTACATATAAAATACCTCCCCCCAACGGTTAGTTTGAGATTTTTTTTTACATTGAGGGGGTTTCTAACCCCCAAAATGGCGGAATTTTTCGTGAAAAATAGCACTTTTCACTTTACATGACCACCAAAAATTTAGAAATGAAAACAAAATTATCAAAGACTGTTGGGGGGAGGATTTGATGATACTTTGACTAAATTTTAATGGTACTTGATTTGAGATCATTTCTAGCTGAGTTACAGTGAACACCACAAACCGTGTTTTTCCAAAAGCGTTCTTGGAAAAGCTTTGTCACCGGCGTGTTTGTGGATATTTTCGCGTTCAAATTTCACGGAATGTTCTTGAAATGACACTCAACAATGTACAAAAGGTTTCAATAAATTTACTCTATCCATATAGATGAAAAATTCGCAAAAAAGTGTTTTTTTTTCACGCTGAAACCCCTACCCTCCTGTTACATCATACGAGTAATAATGGTAATAATAATCTAGTTTTATTTGCACAACTTGCTTTACAAGTTTTTTACAAAAATAAATCATACAAGTCTTCATAGCTATTAAAAATTCACAATCACAAATTTTCAGGACAATCTGTATGGGGCTAGGGAAAATTATTTTATACTTTTTAATCCGTTTTAGAAACGTGGTATATAAAAAAAAATTATTCATAAGTTTATTTTTTCCCTTTCACTAAACCAAATATATTTTATTAATTTTTTGTCACAGTTTTTTCCTTATTCTCTCTCTATCTCTCTCTCTCTATCTCTATCTCTCTCTCTCTTTTACACACTTAATTCCTCAATCTGAAACCTGTTGCAGGCTGTTAAATATTGGATATATTATCTTAATATATACAATATCTCTTTGTATATTATATTATATATATATCCTATATATATCAATATTGATATTTAACTTGTCTGTTTGTTTGTCATTGAGTTCTGAGCTATGTTCAAAGTGTCAAGCCCGCAACTCCTCTGGAAGTTAGTTTAAAATCGATTGCAAAATTTTGTACATAATATACGAACAAACAGGCAAACAAGAAAGCGAGTTAATAAAAGCATGGTAAAATGCCTACCTGTGTTTGTGTTGATGTCGTACATTTTTAATGTGGTGCCTAAACCGCCGCTGTAGGCGTGAACTGCATCCTGCAATAAAACATTTTTTTTATTGTCATGTTATGGACAAAAGTATTGTCATGTTATGGACATAAGTACATAAGTATATTATTATGTCCTAAAAATGTGTATACATTTATTATGAATGTTATTCTCGTACTTATTATTATATGGTTGTATTTTGTTACATTCAGGACATAGTTCCTCCCTTTACGAATGATACCTTATTATATATTACGTACTTTTATGATTATTTCATATTTATATACATTGTTTTATTTATATGTATTTCCTAGTTTTATACATTTTATACTTTGGTTTTTAGTTTTTGATTTCCATGGTATACTCTTCAAGAGTGTTTACACACAGGCTCTTCTCATATACTATAGCCCTTTACATTTTTTCTTACACATTATGTACATGAGCTTCCGTTTTCATAACATTTTTACATACTGAAAATTCCTTCCCTTTGAAATACATGTTTTATAAATACCGTGAATTCCTTTACGTATGCTCATAGCTCTTTGATGGGATTTGTATATTTTATATTCTTTGTGTAATTCATTATTTTATTTTATATTAATGTATATTTGATTTTATATTTAAACGCATTATAATTTATCAAATTCAACATGGAAGAATAAATGCAGAACAACTGGTGCAACACTGACAAATCGACATACTGCAAAGAATATAGGAGAAGAAACGGGAATGCAGAAATGGGAAATGAAAGAGCTCAGTGGCAAAACGAAGGAATTGTGGGCAAGGATAAGGTGCAGGAACCTAGGGAAAAGAGGTAACAAGGGATACACAGACAATAGCTGCCGGATACGTAGAGAAGCGGAGAGCTGAGAACACATTTCTAGCTGCAAAGCGGTAAAGGCCGAAATCTTGAAGAAGGGCTGGAGAACAAGGGGTAAAAGAACTAAGACAAAAATTAGAGGAACTTGTGAGGAATAAGCCCGCCAAAGAGTTATGTGCGTACGTGGAAGAATTTCAGATATTAATAAAACCAGTAGTGCGAAGAGAAGGAAATATTGGTCTATAAAAATGTTACACAAATGGAAAGACATGTATACCATTTGTAAGAACAAGTGTAAAGAAGAGAAAGTCAATTTTTAGAATTTGTTCAAAATCTCTGTTATGAATTAGAGTTACGACCCAAGGCTATAAAATTTTTAAAAACGCATTTTGCAAATCGCAGCTTATGCAAACCTATCAAGTTTAAAAAAATATAATCTAGGAGTAGCAGTAGTCTTTATTTCCAAGGTATACCCTTTAAGGGTGTTTATACATATACTCCCTTGTATTTGTAAATATCATTAACAATAAATATCATTAAGGTACAGTAACAAATATAAATATCATTAAGTAATCATTAACAATGATTTTGTACAAATTCTAAAATTGACTAATGAAGATTTTTGTAAAGTCAGATCACCCACTGCGCTCCGGCAAGCCGCCCAGCTGCATTTTATCCTTTTTCTTTTGCATTTTTTTCAAAATCTATGTTTGATGAAACGGTATCATATCCCAACATCAATTTGTCAGATTTTCTTTGGACAGAGCATAGTTTAAAACACTTACTATCAACAGATCGGATGATTTTTCAACATGTTTATCCATTCGTTAACAATAAATCATTGGCATTGTTTATTTCTAGAAAAATCAAACTTTTTCTGCGAGAGCTTGGCTACGTTCGTAATTTTCAAAATTCCAAAAAAGTATCCAGTTTTGTGAAAGTTTTATTATTATACTAGAGTGCCAATTGGCCATGCAGCAGCGGTGGAAACTTCTTGCAATAATAAGTTCATTGTTTATAATTATTTTTCAATAAAAAGAAAAGTCAATCTTGGCGAGACTATTTATCAATTAGGTGTAAAATCACGATCTCTTCTTCTCTTATACTATGAGAAAATAATATCGAAAATCTATCTGTTTTTTGGGCCCCAAGTTTGTATAGACCGGTTAAGTAATTTTTTACTTTCACATATTATAGATTGATTTTAAAAAGGTATAATTATACATAATCAATATTATTGTTCTTAAGTCAGCCTTTCTATTGTTGTATATTTTTCCAAAAACTTACTTGAAACGCCACATCGAGTACCGGCAAATCGTGATTGTATTTGAGCCTCATTGAGTTCGCGTGTATATCGTAAAGTCGTACTGTGCTGTCCCAAGAGGATACGAGCAAAAATTGCGTCGAATTCGGGCCAAATTCGACGGACGATATCGCGTCCAAGGGTGGCGATTTTATCTTAAATTCCGTTCGCGATTCCATTGTTCTGAAATAACAATTAAACGTTTATACTTGGCGAAGCTATGGTAAACAGCACATCGCGCGGACGAACATAACCTATAAAAATCGCGCGAAATGCTCGCGTACCCTGTGCCGCGATGACGATTAAAAGTCGAATCTCGTCGTCCCGTTCTTCACGGGATTCTCGTCACCCTCAAATAACGAATCCTTTCGGTGATGCGAATTCAAAAAAATTAATAAAAATTCTATGCATACGGGTTAGAGTTTATTCATGACGGGATATTTAGCGGACAATTCGAATAAACAAGACCGCTATCTCGCGGCGCTGGGGTCGCGTGCCGCGATTACTGCGCGCTCTGTCGAGTTTGATTGCAGGCTCAAATCGCCGCAATCTCCGAATATGAGGTAGAGGTGAGGAGTCCAAGCTCCGTACTGAAAAGAGGCCGAAAAAATTGTCGAAAGTAAGAGTTCTACTCAAGCGGCGCTGGTGTAGACCACGTATGTTATGTTGACAGGAACATAACCTTGAGGCCTTATATACGTGAAAGATTTCAAAATTTTTCATTTATTTTTCATTTTTGATTCCATTAGCCTGAACGGGTGGGAATATTTTAAGCTTTACAGAATTAAAAAATTCATAAAATTGTTACAGCATTTAGAGCTAGATAATAGATACCGCGCGATTCACTTTTTTGAATCTTGTGAAAGTTCTAACTCTTAAACGAAGGTTTAGATCGCTTTGAAGTTTTTACAACATATTCTTAGTATCATCACCTATCGTGTGAACCACAGAAACAGAATTTTCAATCACCCGAAAAATATAAAAAATTAAATACCGACAGAAAATTGAGTAAAAAAATGTCAAGTTTCGAACTGTTATGATAATTTTTTTAGAATATTATTGGTACACACTGAAGATACATTCATTATCCAATTATAAAAATGTTCATTTTTTCAGACACCATCATCGATGCCGAGAACTTTCACCATCAACGCGCGCGCAAAGAAAAATAAATTGCTTTATTATGTTATATCTCCGTCATTTGTTGATATTTCTGATTTTTTTTACATATACATAAATGTCATGTATATGTAAAATACATATACATGGCATACATGGACCATATACATTATGCACATTTATACCATGTGCATAAATGATCTGTAAAAAAAAATATTGTCAACATATGCGTCATTTTTTTTTAACCGCATCTAGAAAAGTACCTTCGGAAATCGGCAAAATCGCGTATATAAGGCCTTAATTTATTTTCCATAGTAATCGAAAGTATTTAAAATAAATACGAGTCAATGTTAAGTAGTAGTAGTAGTATTTTATTCCATGTTTGGTCTTTCTGACCTTAAACAACCCTCTTTCACAGCCGACGATACACAATTAATACAGAGATATAAAAGCTAACAAAATTAAACTTCAGTATAACTTTTAACATTAGCAATAAAGATTATTCCTTAACTATCACGCCCTACTTACATTCCTCGTTCCCATATCTTTATTACTCTCTTTTATTTATTTATGTTTCATTTTTTCTCTCATTTCGCAATTTTACATGGTTTAAACTTATCCGCGCTTAATGTTAACTTGTGTCTACCGGCCAACGGCCCGCCCCACAGCCTCGGTCCTGGACCTGGCAATCCGCTCAAAGACTTTTATATATTCACAAATTTCTACTACTGGTGGTCCCTTCAAAATCGTGAACATCTTAAGCCTCAAGGCCTCTCCTACCGCTCCGTTCTTCCATCTATCTATTTTCTCTACCCATTCCGTTTTGCACTCTCTTCTCGTACCTTCGCAGCACAATATATGCTGCAGAGTCTCGTCCTCCTTCCCACATACTCTGCATGCCCAATTCTCGAATCCCTTCTTGGCCCCTCTTTCCACATTTCCACACCTTATTCTTGCCCATTGCTCTTTAATTCTTCCACTGAACTCCTTCGATTCCCAATATTGTTCTCTTTCACATCCTTCTTTTACCAACGAGTAGTGTTGACAAAACGTCGATCTGTCTGCCCTCACCCAATCCCCTTGTATGTCCTGTTCTTTCTTTACCTGTACGCCTTGTTCCAGTATTGTCGATATCACTTTCCTCTCTGCCCCCTCCCTTATTAAATTTAAGATACGCCCCTCCCCTACTTCCTGTAGTGCGTTGACTAGTTCTGCCCCCCATTTCGTCGGGTTACCGTTCGCTATTCCTCTAATTTCTTCCTTCAATGCTATTTTCGGCCATCTTTCATCCTTCATTCCTAAGACTTCTACTAAGTATTGTCCTGCTCTCCTTCTCGCCTCTACCTCAATACTTCTCCTTCCAGCCTCCAGTTTCCAAATATAATCGGGTGTGTTTCGGGCGAGGCCCATGGCCATTTTTACAAATCGCCCTTGCAAAACTTCTACTACCTCCCGCCGTCCCCAGCCCCAAATTTCAACTCCGTATAGCGCCCCTGCTTTTATTAACGAATCCATGAGCTGAAGTCTCTTTTCCAAGCTCTCTACCCGCGCCCGCTTCATTACTCCCCATACTGAATTTATTGCTTTTTGTGCTTTCCCTACTATATTTGTTAGGTGCTTACCGAAAGTGTTCCGAGAAGAAAAAACAAAGCCTAAATATTTAAAACTTTTTACCACCTCTATTTCTTTCCCGAACAAGTCCCACTTCTCTTTCTGCGCTCGCCTTCCTCCATTTTGAAAAACCATAATTTTTGTTTTTTCTATATTTATTTGTAGTTTTGATCTATTCACAAATTTTTCTAGTGTCTTAAGCATGCTCTTGAGTTCCCCAGCATTTTCTGCCGCAATTGCGATGTCATCCGCGTATTTTAGTAAAAATACTTTCACGCCTCCTATTACAGTCCCTCCTTCGTTTTTTGTCTCTAAATCCTCGTCCAAGTCGTCGATAAATAAATTAAATAGCGTTGGACTAATTGGGCAACCCTGCCTCACCCCGTTAGCCGTCTTGAAGGTTCCTGTAATTCCATTCTCCGTTATGATATCATTTTCCGTTATCCTGTATATACCTTGTATCATTTGGTACATCTTCCCCCTAACCCCTTTCTGCCACAATTTTTGTAGTAGAATTTTTCTATTTACGGTATCGAAAGCTGCCTTAAAATCAATGAATGCCACATATAGCTTCCCTTTTCTATGCTTAATTCGATTGTTTATCATTGCGTTTAGCATAAAAATGTGGTCCCTCGTTCCCCTCCCGGACCTAAATCCTGCCTGGCTCTCCCGGATGATTCCCTCCCTTTCAATCCAAGTATTTAATCTTTTCACCATTATGCTCGTTAGTATCTTATACCCAATGTCTAACAAGGAAACCCCTCTGTAGTTCGACGCCATCAATTCGTTGCCAGCTTTATGGATCGGGAATATCCTTGCCAACTCCCAACCTTTCACCAGTTCCCCCCTTTCCCACACTATATTCAATGTTTTTAGCACATCTTTTATCCTTTCTTTCGGGATTCCTTTAAACATCTCAATTATGAGGCCATCTTCCCCCGGTGCTTTTTTATTTTTTATTTTTCTGATGGCTCTGATCAGTTCTTCCTCTCCTATCGTTTCATCCAGGCTCCCATCTACAGAGTTGGACTGATCCACTGCTATTTCCCATTCCTCTATTTCTCCCCACTTCTCTTTGTTACCTTTATCACTTTCGCTTGCTCCAAGTAGGCCTTTGAAGTGTTCTATCCAGTCCTGCTTAGATATCCCCTGTCCTGTTTTCCGCCTTCGCGGTCTGAACTTTCCTACCGCATCCCACCATTCTTGCATGTTCCCACTCGCATTTACTTTCTTCCATCTCTCCTCCATCCATGAGTCAATGTTAAGTATAAAAAGTGTATAAAAATTAAAAGTGATTCATATGTTTTGAACGAATCTTTAAAGCAAGTATGTGGAATGTAAATCCGTAATTCTTTTCCAGTCTGTCTCATGATCGACATACGTATAAATACGCAAGGCCAGACGTTACGGTCCCACGTACGTGGGGGGAGGGGTGGCGAAGCTTTGCGTCACGATTTTAAAACTGCCAGAAATAGCAAAATTTTTGCATCGTCAAGAGTTGAATTTAAATTTCGGGCGAATTTTACTGCGGAAAATTGACGGCTTTCCATATAAAATAGTCAGTTAAGGGAGAAAACCACTGTGCAAACATTTCCACATTCGTACGTGTGGGCCGGGGGAGGGGGTCGAAAATTAGGGTATTTAGCGTTATGTAATTGTGTAGGCCCCTAACCTCTCCTGCCCACAGCGCAGCCCTTGGGGCCACAAGCCGAGATAATTTTTAGGGCGCGTAGCGAACCACCGCCAGCAGCTTCGATTCAAGACCACGGCATTAGCATTATTTTGCTGACTCGATTCGCTATTAATCTAACACTACTAACAACTAGTCAATTACTTAAACGCTCCTACTTTTCGCTGCTGATGAAATACCATATTGAAACGCAGATTGACGCGTCGTTTTTTATCCGTTTTATTTCTAACAAGTCAAGATCGACAAAAAGAAATAGCCGGCATTTTTTATTCCAATCACAACGTTAGCTGGTCGATTGTTAAATTAGGCTGACCAAAAATACGTATATCCTCAGCGTACGCAGAATGGAGAACTGTGATTAATCACTGCAAGCTCCAGCGGCAAAGCTAAAGCTAAATATCCATTTACTCGTCATTTCTTGTCCGACTACGTGTTAATAAATCTTGATGAACAGAAAAACATGCGGTGGTGGTTGGTATTCCATTACAACGTTCAGTAATCGATTATTACGATATGTTGATTGAAAATACGGGTGTGCAAAGAGTATGTGGAATGGAAGGTTATGATTGGTCGCTAACAGCCGCAGTGGCATAATAGATGCTAAAACGCAAATTTAGTCGTTTGTTCTTGCCCGATTTCGTGCTAATAAGTGCCGATCGACAGAAATACATCCAGTGGCGTTTGGTTTGCCAATTGCAACGTTTGTTAGCCGATTGTTAAATTAGGCTGATTCAAAATACGTCTATCCAGAGCGTAGGCAGAATGGAGAACTGTGATTGTTCGCTGTAGGTCCAACCACGGAGCCAAATTGTACAACACAAATAAATCGCTATTTTTTCTCTGATGCCGTTCTAATGTGTCTCGAATGATAGAAAAACATCCGATAGCGTTTAGTATTCTATTCAGAATGTTTGGTCATCGATCAATCAATTACGTCAAGCTGTGATTGGCCGCCAGAAGCCGCAGCAGTAGAACGACTTTATTGAGGCGAAGTAGAAGATCTACCACGTGACATATGAGTGCGAGAGAGATAGCTGAAATTTTCGAACAGAGATTTCTCATAGATGAATAATATTTTGGACAAAAGGAAATCATCAAGCTCTGCGTCGGGAAATTCTCCAGAGCCTAATGCTTCGTTTTCCCTAATAATTTAACTATCTATGAGAAAATTGGGTTGGACAATTTGTGAGGTTATGTTGACTTTGTACATGCCCTTAACGCGATTCACTCTTTATTTTTTGTCCGATTTCGTTCTAACGTGTCTTTATCAAAGGAAAACCACGCCATTTCATTTGGTCTATCATTTAGGACGGTTTGCTACTTGATCGATCAATTAGAACCGATAGAAAATACGCGTACTCGAAATGAAAGGCTGTGGTTGGTTGCGGTATTTTATCCGAGGGCCACCGTTTTCTATATAGATGTCGTTGATTATCAAGTCATTTTCCGGCGCCAGTAGTCCCATCTTATGGATCGAAATTTTGTTATTGCTTTTCCGATGAAACGGAAACTCACCAAACGATTCAAATGCCCTACCGAACGACCACCAAACGAATCGTAAACAAAAATGGAACATTGCCAAACGATTTGAATGGACTAACACGCTACCAAACGATTGATAAAAAAAAGTTCGTTTAGTTAAAGCCGGAGTGGGGCTAACTTTGGGGAGGAATATTACTGTACCGGTCGGTCACTCGTTATCGGAGCGATCCTGGTGGTGAAATTTTGTACCTGAACTTTTTACATTTTCGCGGAAGCTTTTTCTACCTCTTCCCCTATGGAATTATGCCTACATTACCGCTAGCCTCTTAACTCCAAATGATAGTCAATTAAATTCCAATTCAAAAGACTCGCTACTACAGCGCCATTTCTGCGCTCGTTTCTCCACTACAATACAGCGCAACAAAAAAGAGTCCTTTTTAAGTTCCAAGCGTATCAATATCTTTCGTTGGCGTCGTGAATTTGGGCATTGGAAACCTCGGTTTGTATGAAAAGAGCACGACACCCAAGGAGGTAAAACGCGCAACATCTCGCGTCTCGCTATGGCAGCCGCGTCGGTGCTGGGCGCGACCTATCCGGATCACACGTGAGACGAGCAGGTCTTCTCGTCCTGTGCTTTCGCTCGCACCAGCTGCCGCGACCTCCTCGGCATTTGTTCGCTCCTGATACGAGCTGAGATTTTCTGGACCGCAATATGGCCGACCCGAGCGTTTTGCTTGGGTTGATTGGTCAACTACTTGGCCTTACGGAACTCGTACGATTCCCGTCATTTAACCCACGCATCAAGTATATTTCACATTTCAGTCTTATAACGTTATTCATAATCACCGCAAAAGTGACCACCTGATCATCTCGATCTTCGATCTGCGAAAAATATTTTTCATTATAGTTCGCGGTGCCTCCTCTCGGCTAAATAGATTGACTAGACCAACCTAAGGCCCTTGAAACGTAAGATAATCGATAAGCAAATATCTTCCGTTGGGCAAACTGTCATGAACTAATTGCGAGAATTTTTGCATCCAGAGCGGATGAATTTATTGATCGCCTTTCATTACGCTGTGCAGAAAAGAAAATCCCGACCGGCCAATAGGAACATTGATGACGCGCGTCATCAATCATCCGGCCATTTTGAATCAATGCGTCTAACCCCTTTGTTAGCTACTTCGGATTTGGGCATTGAAAATCGTATTCAGCATCCGGATTGCATAAGATTGGAGAAAGGAAATGGAGTTGGCTGCGCGGCCATCGATGCTAGGGGAACCCCGAAATTCGTTAGCTAGGGCGTATGTCCAAAAGTGAAGTTGAAGGACACAGTGTTCGGGAAAAACATGATAAGGGTCGTCGACGATTATATGAAGATGTTCCATTGATCAGGAAGTCGAACCGGTGCGTAGTCATTCACTTCCGGTTCATTTTGCGGAAAGTCTGCTCTGAACGCACCGAGCATCGACCCTCCCGTACAAGCACTCATCGTGCCGATGATCCCAGTAGTTTTGCCGGACTAACGATGATCTTGATTGCTTCGGGTTTTTCGACCTCCCGAAAGCAACTTTCTCATCGTGTTATCCGGATACGCGCGGTGATTTTCTGGCCCGGAATATGGCCGCTCGGCGCGCTTGCTTCTCCCGCCGAGCGTATTGACTCTCACGGGGCCACTACAATAACAGGCCCTGGGGCGAATTTTGACTGTCGTCACTTTCTCGCGATTGCATTGCAAGTGCCTGATGTGTTTTTTTCCGCATTTTTCATCGAAAATAAATATAAAAACTCCGGCATTCTTGGGAGATGAAATTGCATTACGGAGGTTAGGGTACGGGAGCCCAGACTCCCCAGGGGAAGTGGTAGATAAAGCGTCCGTGAAAATGTAAAATGTTCAAGTACAAAAGTTCACCACCAGGGTCGCTCCGATAAGTAACCGACCAGTACCAGTATCAGTCAGCACAAAGTAAAATTTACAAACGAGGATTAATCCTTAAAAAGTAAACATTTAAAAAGAGCTACGAAAGGACTAATTATTCTGTAAAAATAATCCTGAAAACGCATTTGATAACGTTATTGCTGCAATACTGGAAACAGGAGCCCAACAAATGTGAGTATTTGAAAAAAAGAAAATAATTCACAGATTGGTACTTTTAGATTATAAATTATTTGGTATTATACATGTGCCGATAATGAGAGAGGTTAGAAAAGTATTACAAATGTACATTATATATGCACGTTTTGAAGTTTTTCTAAATACATATGAATAATTTTTATACATTCTTCATACCTGTATTATTCCTGTATTGATGTTGCAAATTTTCGCTTTATATCGGAGAAAAATTAAGGTAACGCTTGTCCTGCACAATGAATTACCGTCAGTCGATAAGGAAATCCGTTT
Organism: Ophion obscuratus; assembly: GCA_964007375.1. Lineage (NCBI taxonomy): Eukaryota > Metazoa > Arthropoda > Insecta > Hymenoptera > Ichneumonidae > Ophion > Ophion obscuratus. Next base: position 14,790,384 of record OZ023321.1, on the reverse strand, counting down.
TACCGACCGCCCTATAATGGATAAGATTAAAGGGGTATTTAATAATCGACCAAAAAACCCGACTCCGCTATACTATTGGCTTTTTTTTTTACATTATTCACGAACGTTCGAGGGGTCATAAAATCGTCAAGTCTTCCGGTACTCGGAGATCATTCTCTTTATTGTCACTGTATACATCCGTGCCAATAATCCAGGCCACTCAACCTATGAATACATCATGCTCGTCGAGTGTACGCGGATCTTTAAACGCTCCCGTGTGAGTTACCATTCAATATCGATGCTCATCCCATTTTTCTTCTTTTCACTGCTACATGCACTGAGCGCGCGCCATCATTGATATCTTTTGCGCCTTCTGGACAATATCGGGACAGCGCCGGCGTCGCACCAATCTGCAGTCTTGGAAGAAGCCCTCGTTCCTTGGAAATCCGTGCGATCCATCGGCATACGTCACCAAACCTACGAATCGATAATTATGTATTTTTTAAGAACTAAAGCATAAGCGCATTGGTGAAAAGCAATAATAATAATAATAAACTGACCGAGGCCCCAGATGCGCCCACCGCGAAATTCACCCTCGAATTTCATGCCGTCCGCGCGCCAGAACACTCCGTGGCCATGGAACCAACCCTGCATGAACTCTCCCTCGTACCTGTTTACGAAAAGATTAATCTTTTTTTCACTATTCTGTGACTGGTTTTTCTTTAAGGGGTTAGGCAACAGTAACGGGTATGAAATCATGTGAGAATTTAACCATTTTTTTCGTATGAAACAGTGATTCACTCATAAAATTAATTACACATCTATTTAGTATGAATATCAAGCTGTTAGAAAATGTATTTTTTTTTCGATGGACAAAATGGCCGGCTACTCGAAACTTCTCGAAACAGCTTTTTTCCAATTGGCATGACAAATAAATTCAACAATTTTCACTCGATTTACTTCAAATTTAAAAGTTACGATCCCAATTGCATTTCGCAGAGAAGTACGTACGGAATTTCTGATTAATCGAAAACTTTTCATTTTATGAGCAGTTTATGAGCAGTTATAACGAAATTTTTCACCGAAAAATCATTTCTTAAGTTCAAATATCTACAACTTTTGAATAAAACAATTTTTTTAAAATTCCGTACATACTTCTCTAGGTGTTCTAATGTAGATTGAAGAGAATATTTGTTTTTTGTTCTAGGTCAAAAATTGTGGATGCTAAATGTCACGCCGCGGAGCGCCTAAAAAAAGATAGCAAAATAAAATATTAGTAGTTGGCCATTTTGTACATCGAACAAAATATATATATTTTCTAACAGCTTGATATTCATACTAAATAGATGTGTAATTAATTTTATGAGTAAATCACTTTTTCATACGAAAAAAAAATTGTTAAATTCGCACATGATTTTATACCCATTTCCGTGGCCTAACCCCTTAATTCATAATTTCAATGCCCTTCACCAGTCTCTATTGAGGGGTCTGCGTAACCTCGAAATAAAATAAAAATACGATTTTTTGTATTTCGGTAAATATGCTTTTTTTTTGTAGGGACGTTTTTTGTAGTCAATGATCCTTATTTAATGGCTCAAAATTTATTTTGTAAGATAAACGAAAATTAAGTGCCAAAAATTCGTTGAAAGTGGGAGATGCGTTGAAAAGAAAGTACCTGCACGAAAAAGAACATGGGGTCAAAACGACCCAGTGTGCAGCCGAAGGGTTAAGCAGGGTCGGAGCGCTCCAGCGAGTCAAATGAGGGTTTATGAATTTTGTTAGCATTGAAAATGCTTTTAAAACTGTATATGTTTTAGCATGGAAAATACTTTTGAAGCTGTATATGTTTTAGCATTGAGAATTCTTTTAAGGCTGGGTATGTTTGTTCAGGTAGGATGGGTATAGGAACTTGCGGTATCTGGATGTCACACGATATTAACGCTACCTCCACCCCACGGCCACTGTGATGAAGTAGAGTGGGGGGAGCTGCGACATGCTGAATGCCTGTGATCAGTTAAAAAATGCCCTCTCCCCACCCAATTCTAATCTTGTTATTAATTTAAAAATTATAGTACAAATATATTACAAAAATGTTATAACAATTATTATAAAAACAAATCCAATTATATACCGAAATGTATCAAATTTTTGTTTAAAAATAATCAAAACCAACTCATATTATTTACATGTACCTGTTCCTTATCATCTCAAAAGTCTGATTACATTTTCAATGCCATGAAACACTTGCACTTTGTATAATATCTGTAGATTTTTTCAATGAACTTCATATAAAGGCGTACGAGGTATACATTTATTCTGTAGATGCTAAATTTTCATAAAATATATAATTACAGCGCAAAATTATGCATTTTCATTTTTCTTTTACGTGAATACGAAGGAATTTTGTGTTATTACCAACTTGAAATAGTATAAAATTATCGATGATTATTATGAAAAAAAAACTCCGGCAGTGAATATTTTATATAACTTGGAATTAAGTTCTAAGTCATTATCATTAATCAATATAAAGTGTTGCCGAAATCAGGTAACTCCATGGACATTGAGGTTGGCAGCAATGCTCTTCATTCGCCAGCCACGATTCGTGATTTTTTATCAAACCTTCGTTGTTCAATATTAAATACATATGGCTTACGATGGGCAAGATGCGTTTTTTCACTTACGAATGTTTACTAAGGTTCAATTTGAGTTAATCCGTTGTTAGAAATGGTTTATCTTGGTGCCAAATAGCAAAAAATTTATGTCGCTCGTGGTGTGAACGTTTTGCTCATTTAATCGCAAGTAAACTTTCATACATTAAACTATTTTTACCACTGGCGTTTTGTAGTAAAAAAAAATTCAAAAAATTCGTAAAGACTCAGTATAGTCTAGGCAATAACATATATTTATATTTTTCATTAATCTTGGATTGTGGTTAACTTTCCAACGTCCTTAAGTTTAATTTGCAACAAAGATTATGTAGGAATGTAAAAAATTGGGCCAGTTATGAAAATTTTATGACGCTGCGGTTTAGCCTTTTTTTTCCTTTGCGTTTTTCTCGAACACGATATTTTGTGAAACGGTGTAAGTCGTGCCTCAAAATCTATACGTTCGCTTCACTTCTAATTCGGAAAAAGCATATTTTATAACATTTCCAATCGTATGACCGGATGATTTTTTAAATATCTTTTTTCATTCGTTGTAACACATGATTGAAGTTGTTCTTTTGTCGAAAGTTAAACGTTTTTTTTCCACATCTTACAATTTTTCAATTTTCCGAATTTGACTCGCCGTTTATTCCGATTTTTTTTTCTAAACAAGCAACAAACGGAGCCATTATCGTTATTTATTGGCGAAAAGCAAAAAAGTCTTACTTGGAGCCGTCCGGAAAGATGATAACTCCGAGACCGGAGCATAGACCGTTTTGGAAGGCTCCATCGTAGCGCGTTCCATCGGGCAATAGCAGAGAACCAGCACCATGCTTCAAGCCCCGGTTGTTCCAATCGCCGATGTACTTCGTATCGTCGTCGTACTTGTAAGCACCGTTCTTCGCGACACCTGCGATATTATTTTTCCATTATTATTCATCGAAGTTTCGATGTAAAAAAAGGAAAAGAAAAAACTGCTTTATCTATTTTTTTGGTGTAATAAGGTCTTTTTCGGGAATTAAAAACGAGAAAATGAAGAACTGTTATTTTTAACTCAAAATCACTTTTTTTTTTACGATCTACCGAATAGTTTCGAGTTTAACAAAGATTACGTTCACGCAAAAGTCGCATCAAAGGAAAGAAAGATAGGCTTTGTTCATTTTCCTGCAATTCGGTTTTCTTTATTCGCGATAAAAAAGGGTGTAAAAAAAAGAAAAGCTATTCTTTGAATGTTTTTTTGAGTAAGCATATTGTTATAATAAAAGACGGTTGAAACAAAGGGAAAGAATGAACGAAACTAATTTATTTATTCGTTTGTGTATAATTTTTTTAAATTGTCAGTTAAAAGAGCAAGGAGCAACGAAGGACAAAAAGTGTTCTATTAATTCTTTGAAGAATAATCGCTTTTTTACAATTAGAAAGAATCAAAGGCAATTTTCAATTGTCCTATTCGTTTTCTTGCAATAAACGTATTTTTACAATAAAAAAAGGAAGAAAAATGAAGAAAAAACCCGTTCTTTTTTTTCGTAATAGAAATTCTTCTGCAATAAATGAGATCGAAACGAGTACAAAAAGCAGATAAAACTATTCCATCTGCTTGTTCATTTCTTCGCGACAAAAATAGTCAGCAATAAAAAAGAGTTTAAAAAATAGGAGAAAACTCTTCATTTCTTCGCGACCAAAATTGTCAGCAATAAAAACGAATTTTTAACAAAGTAGGAAAAAAAACTCTAACACAAAAGGAGACACCGAAAGGGAGATCTTACCTTCACCCATGCTTCTGGCACACTAAACGCATTACCGACCCGACTTTCCAACCCGACTAATTTAATCACGAAAATCGATGCTTTATTCGATTACGAGAAAGTAGAAAGAAAGAAGAAAGAAAAACAAATTACGGACGCACCACCGTGAGTGGGATTTTGCGAAACTACTATTATATTTTTATTTCCGTGACGCGTTCGTCCTCATTTTTCGTCTGTACATAACGCACGTGCGCGCATGTGTGCGTTTGATCGGTCGAGTCGTCGAGCAGGCCCGTCTTCCGGTCCCCACTGCGGGGATTTGCGAAGAGGACGTTGCGTTAAAAAAATATTCGATGCGTTCATCGGCCAATTTCTCGTTATTGTCGAAGAAAAAAAAGGAAATTAATTATCCGCGGTGCCGGGGGCGCCGACGAGGTACCAACGGGTCCTCGCTCTGACGGCGACTCGCCTGACCAAACGCTTGTGATCGTCCAACGGCTCGGCCAATTTTTCCAGAACCTCGTCCTTGTACTTCAAGAGCTCGGCGACCGGATACTCGCAGTAGCTCAGCAGGCAGTCCAACGCGGCGATTCGAACGTTCTGCAACGCGTACAAAGACCACTTGAGCTTGGTTGGGTTACTTCTGATAGCCAATAACAATTGTGACAGGATCGTAACGGAAGCGCGCCGTATGAAGGAACATTGATGATGAAACAAAATAACAAAGAGCCTGATTGAAATAACAAAGGGCGTAATCACCATTTTCTTGTACGTCGCAAGCTGCAAGCACTTTGGAATAAAGCACTGTATTTGATCGAGGAATATGTCGTGCTTTGCTTCCAGAAGTAGCTTGAGGGTCCTCAGGGTAGAGAGCAACAGTTGACCGTCGTCGAGGCTCAGTGACTCGACCAGCAGAGGGACCAGCTTAAAAATAAAAAATAACTAATTATATTCTTAAATATTAAAACAAGACTCAATTTTTATCAACGGTCATAATTGATACATTCGCGGCAATTATAACAAATTATATACAACATGATCCTTAATTTGTTTATCTATAAACAAATTTTTGTCTGCAGATGCGCCTTTTCAAATAACAAATTATTTGAAAAAGGTATCGATATACAAATTTGCATCTGAATATGCGAAAAAATCAATTTGAAGGAATTATTAGGAGTACAACTTTGCAGTGACCGTTTTACTTAGAGAGCCACTGCGGCCGAAGTAGTGGCCCTAGATCAATAAAAAAAAGTGGCATTTTAAACTAGAGGCTCTGCCAATGTAAACAATTTAAAAAAGCTAACGGATACGTGTATGCATTATAAAGTTATTGGCACTCAAACATGGCAACCTACGAGCCGAATTCTCAGCATTTGCGGGAACTGCTCCAAAGACAACAAAGGAAGGGATTTTTGCACCGGATTGTGTCTGGAGATGAAAAGTGGGTTTACTGCGATAATCCTAAACGCCAAAAATCGTGGGGACTGCCTGGTCATATTCCGTCATCGACGCCCAAACCGAATATTCACGGATCCAAAGTGATGCTGTGTATCTGGTGGGACCAGCTGGGCGTTGTGTACTATGAGCTGCTCAAACCATCCGAAACCATCACAGGGGAACTCTACCGACGTCAGTTGATACGCTTGAGTAAGGCACTCAAAGAGAAACGGCCACAATTCAACGAAAGACATGACAAGGTGATACTGCAGCATGACAATGCACGACCCCATGTTGCAAATGTCGTGAAAAAGTACTTGGAAACGCTGAAATGGGAGGTTTTATCCCACCCGCCGTACTCTCCAGACATTGCCCCTTCCGACTATCACTTGTTCCGGTCAATGGCACACGATTTGGCTGACCAGCACTTCGGTACTTACGAAGAAGTCAAAAATTGGGTCGATTCCTGGATTGCCTCCAAGGACCAAGACTTTTATCGACGCGGGATTCGAATGCTACCTGAAAGATGGGCCGAGGTCGTAGCTAGCGACGGGCAGTACTTTGATTAAAAAATATGTAGCCACTTTTTTATAATAAGGCCTTCAACTTTTGAAAAAAACGGTCACTGCAAAGTTGTACTCCCAATATGTTTTTTTTCCAGGAATTGATTTGCTAATATTTACAATTTCATTTTTATACATGTTTTAATTATGTACATCAAATTATTACTCGTAAGTTATTTACAAGTGAAAGTTTATATATCGAGGAAAAAATGGCGATATTTATTTCATAAACTCACCGCTTGCAAATGCATGAACGGCAATTCCACGGGAACTTCCTCCACCAAGTGTGCCAGTGTTACGAGATAATTTTGCCTCGACGCCGCCTCGAATCGGCTCCTCGATTCTATCACGTTTTGGAATATCCTCTGCTTGTAAAATATTCTGATCCTACTGTAATTCTCCTCCGTCAAGGAATTCTCGGTCCTCTCGACCAACGCCTTGAACTCCTCGGATACGCAACTTCCCACGGACTCGAGCCTTAGAATATTTATTTGCTGGAGGAAAAAACATCGTGTTTATTTCGAGTACTCGTTCTCTCGATTACTCTTTAGCTCCTCAAGTAATGTCGACGAGGAATAAATAAAAGTAGGTTTTCCGTTTTGGAAAACTCGATAGTAAAAGGTTGCAAGAAGTTCCAGAAAAAAGGGCTTAAAAAATATTTGTTCAATTGGATTGGATACAATACAAAAAAATAAGATAAACCATATGGAAAAACGGATCGAAAGAATGGAAAAATTTTACCAAATGGCTTTTTTTCAGATTATTGTTTTTCGTATTATTATTGAGTGAGGTAATTTTGTCGTTACAGAATTATTATTGTTTCAATTATTTAAAACATTTTTAAAAATTATTAAAAATGTAATTAAATTAAATACGTTTTCAATAATTTACGATCTTATTGCGTTTTTTCATTGATCTTTCCAAACATCTTTATCATCTTTAATTTCCATTCTTTCTTCGTTCTCGTAATTAAAAAAAAACTATTAAAAATTAAATTGAATTATTAGAAATATTTTTAAACATTATTATTATCGGAATAATAGTTATTAAACTATTGTTTATATTAATTATTATAATAATAATTTAAAACATTGTTGAGATTACTAATATTAACATCGATATTAAATTATTGTTATTAAAATATTAATAAAAATAATATTTATTTAAATTGTTATTGAAAACATTGTTGAAATGACTAATATTAGGATTATTTTGTTGTTGCTATGATTGTTAAAATTGTGATTATTTATTCTTATTTCATTCGTTATTAAAACGTTTATATTTTCTTTCTAGCGCGTAAAAACCCAGCCTGATTGTGACGAAAAAAAAAATCTCGTTTCACTTACGTAATCCAAAAATTCCTGCGAATTACGACTTCCCCGTGTGACGAGAGCTTTCGTGAGCCAGGTGTGCAAAATAATCGCTGATCTTTTGTGTCTCAACGATATATCGTTCGTTCGTAAAATGTCGACAATCCGAGCTCTCAAGTGATTCGTAATTTTTTCAAGATTCGAATCGTCGCACATTTTATTCACGAGTACAGCGATTGTTCGGCATGCGGATCGAATTATTTCGGGATTCTCGAGCTCGGTGGTGAGATCGTAAAGGAGAGAGATGAGTTTTTCGACGTTGGGTATAGCGACGTCGAGACGGAGAGGCGTCAAAATTCCCTCGTACAGAAGAACATCGCGTCCGGTGAGTTTCTCATCGGCGTCGAGGACGACGACTACGTATCTTTCGATGATATTGCGCTGATCCTCGGCGCTGAGTTTTCGCACGATCGAACGCGCCACGCTCGAGACGAGGGACAATTTTTTCGCGCACTCCTCGCCGCATCCCATCAAACGCGCGATCGCGTCGCAACGCTCGTACAAGTAGCGATGGACGTCGAAATCGGCGTTCGGCGAGGCGAGTACTCGATAGAGACAGCTCAACGCGGTCGCGTCGATCTCCGGTCTCTTAGACATCGCCGTTTCCACGATGAGCGGCAACGTCGCAGTGCCGATCACGCGGATTTTCGTGAGCAAAGAGATCGCCTCCAGACGACGCGTTAACACGCCTAGGTCCGTGATGGTCTCTGAAACAATTGTTGCCGACGCGGACAGTATATAAGTCACGTGGGTGTCGATGGTTTGTTGTTATCCTCTTCGGGAAAGAAAATGAACCGCCAGTTGGTTTGGGACGTGAAGAAAAATTTTTTTTCATATTTTTCCGGAGCGCGATTATTATATTTTAAGGCGGGATATACATTTACAATGATAAAAAAATCGATTACTTTTTTTTCTCTTTCAACGATAGAACTATATATGTAGAATATTTTCCCAAAGTTTTAAAGCGAAATTCGAAAAACTTCAAACGTTACAGCCCGTCAACGCCTCGACGCTCGGATTCGGAGCGGGCGTGAACTTCAAACGCGTTTTTCTCAAAACTGCATTATGGAAATTGGCATGCAGGATTACTGAAAAACTATTAAGCCGATTGAGTTGAAACTTGGTAGAAATATTCATAATATTGGTACCTTCTACTTGACAAGAATTGTTTTTGAAAAATTGAAAAAAAAACTACTTTTTTAATCCACATTTTACAGAAATGTTGCGTAAAATGTTGATTTTTTTGCAAATGCGTACCATTTTCTCAAATTTGCATTTTCTTCATTTTAATTACCGTCACATAGAAACTATACATGTTCTAACTGACAAAATGTGTGAACTTTTTTGCAAACCAAAGTCTACGGGAAGCTAGACTGCACGCTGATTCGCAACTCCCGCGGCGACCTTGCTGTAACACTCAACTACAGCTCCGCCATTTTGATGATGAATTAATTAAAAAAAAATTGTTTCGTATACTTAAATATACTATTAAAGTATACCTAAAGTTTGATAATTGTAGAATAATTATTTCTTACAAGGAACATTTCTCAGGTGACACCGATCGATTTTGTTGAAATTTTGATGTTTTTTTTAATTGGTTTTTTCCTTAGGTACACGCTTTTCGCGTTTGTTACCTATTCTTCCCCACATTATGACCGTTCTTTCCTCTACTACTGTTTACTCCTTTTTTTCTCTATCTTTCTCTCTGTTCCCCCCTCTTGCGGCCGCAGCCGACTTCCCCCTCCGTATTATATTCATCATGATATTTTCTGTCATGGGTATAGGGAAACTGCGAAAACGTATAACACCAATACAGCCGGTCATCGAGAGTTCGCCACCTGGTCGTGGAAGTAGTCTTATTTCGCCGCGAAATGCCGAAGAAAAACATTTCACGACGAAATGTACGCGACCGGGATTCGAACCCGGGACCTCCCGGGTCCGCTGGTTTAATGGCGAGCACGCTAACCACTAGACCATCGCACCGGTGAAATTTGGATATGTTATAAACCACCCAAAAGTGAGCGATACGTTTTTTTTATCGACGGAAAAAGCGGTTTTAAGGGGTAAAACCACCCCTTAATATAGGGGTGGTTCACCCCATATTTTTTTTGCAATGTCAATATAGTGGATTTATTTGCATTGCTTCGGATTAGAATTTTCGTTTTTGTTTCATTAAAATCGGTGGACTCCTTGTGTGTGAAACTGCTATATTACCCCTACAGATGCCTTTTTCGAGGGGTGGTTTCGGCCTTTAAAACCGTTTTTCCGCCGATAAAAAAAATACGTATCGCTTAATATTGCGGTGCTTCATAACATATCCGAATTTCAACAAAATCGAAGGGTGACACCTGAGGAATGTTCCTTGTTAGTTTAAAAAATCGCTCAATATTGCTTTTTCCTGTCAAAATGTATATCCCGCCTTAAGGAGCATTCAACACAAGTCTACATGAGCGAAGCCTCGGGCGGAGAGCTAGTGAAATATAAAATTATAGGAAAACGCGGCGTACCAATGTCTATCGACATCCGTCTCTGCAAAACGTCCAACATCTCGTCTGGGTACAATTTCGAGAAAGCAAAGAGTGCCGAGTGACACGTGTTTCTCAAGTCCCCGGAAATCTCGGAATCGACAATGTCGCAAACTTTTTCGTACACGGTTGCTCTCTGGCCTTTTTTCAACGAGGATTTCTGAATGACCAAGCCCGCCAGTGCTTTTGCTTTCAAGGTGTTGTCTCGCGTATCGAGCTCGTTCAAGTACAGGCCTGGAACGTCCGTCCACGCGAGCTCGGGAATATCTGTAATTTATTGTTAGTAAAATACTCTTCTGTTGCCCGATTTTGTTCGAACTTTATTCACAAAAAAAAAGTAAAAACTTACCACCGATGGTGAAGCCAAGGTCCGAGCATATTCTCACAAAATGATTGAGAGTTTCCATCAACGTGAGCTTGTCGGTGTTGGAAGTTTTGGTCGAGTATTGTCCGAGGCAGAGTGGCACGACTTCGAGCAAAACCTGGGCGCAAGATTTTTCGTCAGTTCTCGCGACAGCCTCGAGGATTTTTTCCGCGGGCCAATAGAGGCTCAACTGTACGTCGCACAAGGACCAACGTGTGTCGGCGAAGATTTTTTCCACGAAGTTCCTGCGGGTTTCCTCGTCGTCGGCGAGTGCCTTGACAATTTGATTGATCGTCTTCAGGGATAGTTCCTTGATTTCCTGATCGCTCACGCTCATTGCCTCTTTCCGCAGCAACGGCCACAGTTCGTTCAAGTGTTGCTCGAGGCTCTTCGAGCCGAAGACCGCCGCGGCTTTGCACAGCAAATTCAGCGAGTCGAGCTTGGCGATTTTTCGGTCGGAATCCAATTTCTCCATGACGTGGGGCAAGCAAAATTGAGCGAATTCGGGAATCGCGTAGAGACACGGGGCCAAAGCGTCCGCCAGATCCTCACGGGTTATTTTCCGCTTGTCGATCAGAGAACTCTGCAATATTTGATTCTTACATTAAGGGGTATGCATAAATTGAGATTTCGGAAACGCGACTTGCATAACTTTATTGCCTAGGTTCTCAACTTCAATTTGCAACAAGGATTTTGTGAAAATTGCAAACATTGACAAAATGATGACGATATTTGTGACGGATCAGATCGTCCACTGCGACTTTTTTCTTTTACGTTTTTCCACAAACTATGTTTTACGAAACGGTGTATTTTCTAAAAATACATTTACCTATTTGTTAATAACACATAATTGAAGCTGTTTTTTCGGACGAGAATCGAACTTTTTTTTCTACCGCTTGCCAATTTTGTCTTAAGGGATAATCACAGCGTAAAATTGTCAAAAAATCGATTTTTTTGCATTATCCGATGGTATAGACGGTTACAAACATGCTGTTCATTTTTTGGGGCGAAATTCAAAATATCGATATTTTCTAACAGCTTCATATTCATACTAAATAGATATGTAATTAATTTGATGAGTGAATCACTTTTTCATACGAAAAAAAATTGTTAAATTCGCACATGATTTAATACCCGTTACTGTGGCCTAACCCCTTAATGCCTTCATATTCTTTTTTCACGAAAAACTGTCGAAAATAAGCTAAATTCGATATGTTTTTTTCAATCTGCCGCCATTTTGTCAATGATATAAAAACCTCGATAGCACGATAGCGGCTTCCATACTAATTAATAATCTTTTTACAAATTTCGTTTCAGATGATATTTACGACTCTTTTTTTCGAAGACATTTTCAACCGTTAAAAAAAATGTAAAAAATAAATAAAAATAAACGTGCAAATATTATTTTTTTGTTGTTCCATGAGTGTTTTTATTTGACATTAAAAAATCAGATTGATTAGCGTATTTTAACCATCGAAAAAAAACATCGCGAACATAAGCTATTTTTCGATTATCCCTTAAAAAGGATCCGATCGTATGAAACTTTCATGATTATACTAAAAGTACGTTTTTATTCTTCATTTCTGCATAGAACTTAAAAGGCTTACCGCGTTAAAATCGATGGGAAAGTAGCAGGCCACCACTTCAAACATTTCCTCTGTGAGATGACCCATCGGAAATTCCTTCATGAACAGCGGCAAGAAGTTGAAGAGGAGCAAGAGATTCCTTGGATCGCTTTCGCCGTCCATCGAGGCGATAACCCCGTACACGAAATCTGGCCCCATCGATCTCAGATCGTCCAGACGATTCTCCAAAAGTATTTGGAATATCGTGTATATGAGCCTTCGGGTCTCCTGGAGCTCCGATTGGCAACGTATGTGCTGAAATATTCCGCGAACGAGGTGAACAGGCGCAGCCTGCGGAAGAGCTTTCATTCGAACCTGGCAGGGAATCAAATATATTCATTAATCATTTACATAATACTTCGCATTCAACAGAAGAAAATAAATGTTGGGTAAATAAAATAATTACCAGGCTTTGAGGGAATGATACGATTTTGTTTTTTGACTATGCTCGAAATGTCCATATTATTTGTTTAAAATGTTGAAGAATAAGATACAGGGTTAGATAATTGAAGAATAATGCAAACAGCTGGGAAAGAAAAAAATAATAACAATCATTATTAAAATTTAATTTGTATAATTAAGAATATTATTAAAATTGAATGAAAATAAAATTATAAAAATTATAGAAAATTCAAATTGAGATGAACGTTAATATGAAGGTTTTAAGTAATACTGAAAATAAATAAGCTGATATTGATGATGAAATTCAATAGATAATCAAAATGAAGATTCAAAATATTATTCGCGAAAATAGAAGTTAAGATTTCATTTCCAAAAAAATATAATTACATAAAGAATACGTTCTTGAAAAAAAAAAAGGAACAAAAGTCAATAACTGAAGTGCCCCTCTCATGGTGGACCGTATTTTATGGGCGATAAGTAGGGCTCTATTAAATTATCAATAAATTAGAGTTACACTGAATAAAAATAGGTCACAATCAATTATTAAATCAAACGAGAAAATGGAATAAAGTTTCCTATAAATTCTGTAGATTTAGACATTTGTAAATTTTACCTGAAAAGTCACAGTTACGAAAATTCTTCTGTTAGTCACATTTTTCTAAGTTGTATCATTTATATTTTCTTTAAACATTCTGTGACCCCCTGTTTCGATTGTCGTTACGAGATCTTTAGAATTTTTTTACATGCATCAAGCCTTTTGTATCGGACATCTAGAGTTATTTAATAAATAAAATATTAAATAGAAATGTGGCCTGCATGTTATCTCCATAAAGTGCTGTATAAATGGGACGATTTTTAAAGACATAATTTTTTGTTACAAGATCAGTAACTTGACTTGAAAATTACCAGTATACTTGGATGTATTTTTACTCTACTGGAGACGATAATCAGTTGATTGTTAAGTATTTGGGTTTGTGAAAGGCCTTGAGAAAAATAATTGCACGAAAAATGTAAATAAACAAGCCAATTCTCGAAATAGTAAAAATAATCTTTCAAAATACGTAAACGAAAACAATTTACAAAAACATATGAATAAATAATTTCACAAAAAATATGGATAAATGAATGCAAGAAGGCTCAAAAAGTGTACAAGTTCAAAAAAATACATTGGCTATTTTTTGACGAATATAAACATAAAAACGCATCTTTCCAACGGGTATCTACTACTTGCCACCCATTTCGGAGTAACAAATCTTAGCAATTTCGACACTCACTATAGCCGAGATCCCAAGTACCGTAGCCGGCCCGATGCTATGGTGATCTTCCAGCCTGTTGCAATAGAAGTCAACAAGCAGCTGAACCTCCGCTTTGTCGAGATAATCATCTCGCAGCCGTTCCAGAATCAATGACAGACTTTTCACTCCGTTACTCCTGACACCTACGTCCGTACTCGTCAGATACAGGCCGAGCTCTTTCACGACGGCGTAAACTTTTACTCTCCCCGATTCCACCTCTGCGAGTGATAACAAAAAAATCAGAAACGCCGCACGATCCAAGGTTTCGTTACGACGGAGCGAAGGAAAGAAAAAAATCATGTAAAAAGTTGATCATCGATTAATTCGTTTGAATAAGGCGATGAGTAGTGACGAGTGTGGGACGACGGCATTGCGCCGCGTATAATTCATGGAAATATATTACCCAAGGCGATATCCTGGCAAAGAGCGATTAGCGTATCATTATCCTCGAACGCCCGTGACAATTCTCCGACGAGCTCGAGGACTCGATTGGACGTCATGCTAACGTGTTTTTTCTACCTCCTTATTAATCAGAACGACAGAAAAAAATTAACGCTCGCACACTTGAGGTTGTGCGAAGAATCGCAATTTCCTAACCTCCAAATTGCGAGAGTTCGCGCGCGTACGTCTCTCTAATTCGACAATAGGACAATAAGACCACGTAGCATTGCGAAAGTCGAGAATTCAATTCCGCAACGTTCTCGTCGCGACAAGAACTCCTGATCTCTTCATTTTTTTCGCACTCGCAAACGTATTCGCGGAGTCTGAACTTTGAGGTTACGTCGGGCGCGATGTTTCGTTACCGATGAAGAGCGGGAGGGCGCTCTTCGATAGGACAGCGAGAGAGCGAGAGCGGGAGAGACACTTTGCATTACATCGGACGGTGGCGCCGCCGCCGTGATATACGCGAAGTCTTCGAAAAGATCGGCTACACACAAGTGTGTCGTCGCGATCTCACACGAGCGCGCAACACCGAAAAATGGACGAAAATGGCATGTGAAGTGTTGTTTAATCGCGGTGAAATGTTTGGTTCGTTAGGCCGCCTAGAATGGGAGGCTGCATAGGTATAACGAGGGCAAGGAACTCCTCGGTCGACGATACATCCGCTAATTCGACGAGAACAAATTCCGGTTAGTAAAAGCGCTTTTCTCTGTATCGTTATCCTTCTCGCCCCCCTTGCCACCGCGATCTCTCTCGACCTTCCGCCCCGCATCGCACCCCCCCTTTCCCTTTACCGCCGGCGCGATAATCGCTCGACGACAAAAACACGCCTAATTCCGTATATAACCTTCATTCCTTCCAAAAAATTATGCTTTTTGAAAAATTGCATCGTCCTCGAAAGCGAAGTAGATTGCCTTCCTTTTTTTTTTACGATTTCGATCGTATACGTCGAGACGATCCTTGGAATAATCCTTCCTTTCTTTTTTAAACAATTTTCTTTCGATACTCAAAGGTCAAGGGTGATGCACGCGAAGATTCTTGCGTCTCTCCTTTTATCGCCGAGTAACGTTTCTTTCCTTTTCTATTTTTTTCACAAACGAACGTCACGATCTTTTCAATGGCCGACCATTTATTTATCTTTTTGATAACGTATGCAAAATGTCTTTTTTTTTTTTCGAAATAACATTCGACTACGTTTGGGTTTAGAAGAGGCTTGGGATTTTGGTTTGTTTGCGTTGATGACAACCTCGAGACTCGGGGTTGCTTCGGTTCGTGTTAACCTCGAGATTTTGGTTTGTTTGGGTTGATAAGTACATTGGGATTTCGGTATGGTCAAGTTTACAAGAACCTCGAGATTTGGGTTTATTTGGAATTACGAGAACTTCTAGATTTGAGTTTGTTTGGGTTTAGGAGAAACTATTGATTTGAGTAGGTTTGGGACACGGAAAATCTTGGATCCGAGCTAGCTTCGGTTTAGGAGTATCTTGAGTTTCCTTTTTCTTCCTAATTGTGCTATCGATATGCCCGAATATTCGTGCTTTCAACCGTCCCTAACGGTTTCATCATCGCAGGAAATTCGCGAAAAAATCATCCTCTCTGCCACGAAGTGATAAGATGGAAATCGGACGTGCCGCTGACCGAGGGCCAGCTTAGGAGCAAGCGTGACGAATTTTGGGACACCGCGCCTGCATTCGACGGACGCAAGGAAATATGGGACGCGCTGAGGGCGGGAGCGACCGCCGCCGAATCGCAGGATTATCAGTTGGCTCAGGCGATACTGGACGGCGCCAATGTGTCAGTGCCGAACGGTTTTCTCACAGAGTGTTACGACGAGCTGGGCACTCGATATCAGGTGCCCATTTACTGCCTGTCCTATCCTATAAATATCGTCAAGGAGGACAGCGGAAGAGACTCGCCCGCCGATTGCTCCGGTAAGACGATTATTTTTCTCACTAAATCAACAGAAATTATCTCCATTGCATTTCGGAAGTACTTCTGTTTGTTTCATTAAATTTTTTTATTATCTATAACGGGTCTGCATAAGCTTGGGTCCCGATAGACTAGACACTTTTCAATATTCTTTTCTGACGGGAGTATTAGGATTACAAGGTCTGGATTTTATACACAATTGATACATAGTCTTGCCGAGTTTGAGTTTTCCCCTTTAAGGGGCTATACCAGTGTGAACGCTGAAAATTTGGGTGATTTTCGGGAAATTTTCGAAAGAAAAGTGCTCAATTAAATGTTTCGAAAAATTAAGAATATATTTGGCCATATTTGACCTATATTACATAATTTTTTCATGGAAAAATATTGAGTTCCAAGTGACTTATGCGCTGCCTTCGGAGGCGCAAAAAAAAAGTTCCTCGACTGCTGACGTGATTCCGGCCGATTGAGTAGCTGAAATCGAAAAAGGGAAAAATGTCGTTAAACTGCAAGGTATTTCCTGTACAATGACGTAGGATATTCGAAAAATATCACAATCTAACAAAATGGCGTAGTTATGAAAAACAAGTCTGTTTTCTTGTCTATAAAATGGTCGTTTTTTTCAATGCCAAATCGTCAATTTTCATCCAATCAAAAATATCCTACGTCATTGTAGAGAAAATATATTCAAGAGTACTCAGTTCAAATTTCAAGTCTATTGGATAATTGCTCTTCGAGTTACAATGTCAGCAAACTTGAAAAATCTAATTTCGAGAAAAACGCGTTTAAAGATCTAACTATGGATTTGTCGCCTATGAGCGGTTGCTCTTTAGAAGGCTGCCATTCGAGGAGATAGGGCCTGGAAATTTTTGCAGGATATTCTTGGAAGGATTGTCGCAAAAGGCAACAAAAAAAAATAGATTTTTTGAAAGTGTCACTGGTATAGCCCCTTAAATAAAGAAATATTGTTATTATTATTCAAACGAAAGTGCCGCCGTTGCTGCCTGGTCGATGGGTGTAGGTGCTTCCGGCAACCAGACCGATCTGAAAATAAAAATAAAAAACTTCACTTCCAGTGTAATAATGCAAATTTTTCATGATCGTATATTTTATATTTTGAAACCTGCAAAAATGGCAAGCTGCAGAAAGTAAAGTTCGATTTTCGATCAAAACAACAACTTTCATAATTTGTTATTAACAAGTGGACAAACATGGAAAAATCGTCCAGTCATACGATCAAAAATGTGATAAACTATGCTCTATACGAATTTGAATTGAATCGTACGAAAAAGCGAAATTTTGAGAAAAAGATAAACGGGACACCCTGCGCAGAACTAAACGCGTTAGAAAACAAGTACGACGTACTGACGCAAGTATTGCACACCGGAGCACCGTCCATCGAAAGATCCCGATACTCTTGCGTAAACGCGCAATATGTACATATACATGGCTATAACGAGTTTACCGTCCGAGCAGAGCCCGTAGACGGCGGTACCGAACTGACCCTGAAGTTGCGACTGTCGACGACCCTCGGAGACGTCAAATTGCCCGTCTACAGCAAAGACACCGTCGCAGTTGCGAAGAAAAAGCTACAAGTGCGTATCGCGACGAATTTTTCCCCCCCAACCGCGAAGCCGAACGTGTCTCGCGACCCGATGACGTTCTCTTCGATTAACGCTCACGCTTTTTCGCAGAGTCAGGAGGGCCTGGAGCCGTCGAAGCAGAGGTGGTTCTTCGGTGGTAAATTACTCGGCGACAAGATGCACATAGAGGAGGCGAAGGTTCAGCCGGGTTACGTCATACAAGTGATCGTTAATTCGGAGAAAACGGACGACAGTCCGTCCAAGACTAGCTGAACGTGTGAACGCAATTTTTATCATTATTATCATCATTATTACGATTATATTATATTATTATTATTATTATTACTACATTTTTTTTTTCGTGCGGCACGCTTCTATATCAAAAACAGCAATCAGCGCGGGGCCCATTCTCGATGCGGTTTCCTCATTTAACACAGCGCGGTCGCGATCTTGCGCGATTCGTTCCCCCTCGTGCACACACGACACACACTTTTTCGCTGCTCGTATGAACAAAAACAAACGACGATTCGACAGCAAAAGGGAAAAAAACCCGTGAAAGTTTTTTTTTTCCTATTTTCTGCTTTGAGAGTCCATAACGTGACGCGTGGGAATGCGGAAATGAGAACTATCGGGGAACTCTCGTACGGGAATGTGCCAGCTGAAGGGAAATGTGGAGACGAAAGAGAAAAGAAAAAAAAAACAATAATATGTACAGTAAGATTGACTGAAGTTTTAACTACATAGGTGTTTTGCATATACATATATAATACGGTAAGCTCATATATATATATATATATATATATATATATATATATATATATATATATATATATATATATATATATGCGTATATGTATAAACCCACAATAAATTACTACGCGGCACTTCGTGTTTCGCATCGTTCCAAAAGTTCGTTTCGTTTGCAAGAGAAACGACAATAAAAAAAAAAGACTCGTAAATAATTGTGACTATAAATGTGAGAAAGTGCTGCAGAGATGCGCGTGGAATATATTTAACGTGTTTTCTTTTTCTTTCTTTTCTTCTATGTCCGAACGACGACCCAGACGATCGAGCGAAAAACATTCGAAGTGGAATAGAACGAAATATCTTTTTTTTCTTCTTCGAGGAATCGTTCGAAATTATTTTGTCACGTAATTTCGGTGCTAACGATTCTTTCCCCTTGAGTATGTGGATTTATGGGGGTTGCGATTTCATAAGGTCAATCGTGATTGGGTTAATGGCCGCGATCGATCGAATGGCCTAGCGGGAGGGTGGGAAGAGAGCAAGTTCGCCTGAGCCCTCGGTATCTCGCTATAAGCACTCGCGGGGATGCGCGATCGACCGGGCGAGTCCGCGGGCACTTCCGGTCGGCCGATTTACAGTTTCATGGCTCGACTACAATTTTTCATTTTCACCCCTCAACCTTACCTCTTGGATTTCTTCGATCCGATCGATGATCAAACGAATCGTGGAAGATTGAGGGTTTTTCGTGGGGTGCACGAAACTTTTTGTACTCGCGTTCAATATCACTGGGCAATATGGTAAAGTTTTCGCAACGACGCGACCGCCCCCCTAAATCATCGCGTTCCTCGTCGTCGATTACCCGCGTGACTTGAAAGAAAAACCCAAACCGAAGCACCCAATTTTATGGAATTTCGACACCAAAATCGAAATGCTTGTAGACGATTGAAATTCGTATCACCGAGAGATTAATTCAGGATGCATTAACTGTCGAAAAATTAATCCGTTTCACCACATGGTTTCGAAGATTTTGAAGGTTCAAGTTGAGATTTGTTCGAATATTATTAATGAAACAAGTGGAGAAACTGCTTAATTTTTTAACACGACATTCCTGACACTAATCACCGTTTGTTCAGTTTTTTAAATTTCAATCGAAGCATTATTTTAACCCCTGCAGCCTTATAACTAGTGTTTACGAAGCCACGTGTATCACCGAATGGATGACGGTTCAAGTTGAGCCTTCATGACACGTGGCGCTTCGTAAACACTAGTTATAGGGCTGTAGGGGCTAAAATAATGCTTCTATTGAAATTTAAAAAACTGAACAAACTGCGATTAGTGTCAGGAATGTCGTGTTAAAAAATTACGCGGTTTCTCCACTTGAACTTGAGCCTTCAAAATCTCCGAAACCATGTGGTGAAACGGATTTATTTTTGGACAGTTAGTGCATCCTATATTAATCTCTGCGTGATATGAATTTCAATCGTCTACAAGCATTTCGATTTTGGCGTCGAAACTCCTTCATTGCGAACGCAATCGATCGGTGCACGCGAAGCGAGAAGAATAACAGGAAGTGAATCGCTTGTGCGTTCTCAAAACGGAAGTAGCCACACGCGCGTACCCCCTGAAGAAAAATTGTCGCTCGCGTCGTTGTGTGCATTGTTCGGACAAATAATTGTAAAATCATTAATACGAGGAACGATACACCGAATTTTTCCTTGTTATACTTCTCTGAGTCTCTCGTTCGTAAATTAACTTGTAAGCGACGTTATTTAATACCACTATTTTATATAAATATTCATTATCACAGCCTACTTTGCGTCCGTTTGCTCGCGTACCACAACAATTCACGAAACAATACTTGGTAATAGTTATTATATTTATAATATAATCATTATATATATATATATATATATATATATATATATATATATATAATATTCTCGGTTTCGTTCAATAATTCATCAAACGATCGACACACAACGCCAGTAAACAGAAAGAACGGAAGAGGGGAGCAGCGGGAAGCGGAAAAAAACCGAGAAAGACTAATTTTTATCGCGAACTTTGCAAAGAGCTTATTTCCCGGGAACCGGCACGAATTATTAATGAATTATCGATTCGTACGAGTCATCGCGAATGTGCGATAAGGAGGGCGCCATGGCGACCGGGCGCGATGTCCGACAAACGCGAGCTCGCAAGTAGCCGCAAAGTGAATAAGCGGGAACTCGAAATAATGATCTAAATTGCGCAACGAAAAAAAAAGTATAATTTAACATCAAACTACGTACGATAAGGCCAAGTTTGCAGGATATATATGTGTGTATATATATATTTGTGTTTATACAAGGGGTGTCCGAAAAGTTTACGTTGATTTTCGCAAGATAGATGAACGATCAAATTCCGATGAGAAACATCCTCGAGCATTTTTCCCTCCGATGCACGGTTGCGTAGATATCAACCGAACAGTGATAAGCCAATGAGGCGCGTCGGCGAAACGTGTACCGATAAGCGTGGAGTGGGGTGCGGAGGGAGAAATGCCCCCCCCCCCCCGGGGACGCCTCGGATTGGCTCGAGCGCAGGGAACGAAGCCGCGCGCTCCTTCGGATTGGCTCGAGCGCAGTGGACGAAGCCCCGCGCCTCTGCGGATTGGCTGCCCTTAATTAAATAACCCTCTGCACTCGAAGCCTCTTTTGCTGCGATAGAAAGTGGTGGGCGAGAGTCACCTCTCGAGTGCAACGGGTTAAGGGGTTAGGCCACTCTAGAGGCCGAAAAAACAAGCTTTTTGGGGATTTTTTTTTTCATAAAAACTTCAAAATAAATCGAGATTACAAAAAAGGGTGTTTATCATACATATCAGTGACTGTATACAATAATTTTTTTGAAGCGATTAATTTTAAAATGGCGGCTGTGCACCGTTTATCGCAAGACTGCATTTTTTAAGTTGGCCGGAAACATAACTCAGACAGTTTTCAACCGATTCACTTGAAATGTTGAATATATCTTGAAAAATACATTGTCTATGGAAGTACGTCGGATTTTTTTTTAAATTGCATAGTTCATTTGTTAGACAATTTTTTAGGAAAAATGTTAACTTTCCAAAACTTTGCCTAAAAAATCGTCAGATAATTGTTAATAACAAATGAACAATGCGATATAAACAAAAAAAACCTACGGACTTCCATAGACAATGTATTTTTCAAGATATGTTCAACATTTCAAGTGAATCGGTTGAAAATTGTCTGAGTTATGTTTGCGGCCAACTTAAAAAATGCAGTTTTGAGATACACGCTGCACAGCCGCCATTTTGAAATTAATAGCTTCAAAAAATTATTGTATACAGTCGCTGATATGTATGATAAACACCCTTTTTTGTAATCTCGATTTATTTTGTGGTTTTTCTGAAAAAAAAAAACCAAAAAGCCTATTTTTCGGCCTCCAGAGTGGCCTAAGGCCTTAATATCCAAGCCACGGTAGATCGGACGGGAAAGTGGACAAGGACTTTTCTGCTCGTAATGTTGAGATACTACCGATTGTGCAAAGATCCGGCGAGACTTTTCGGACACCCTGTATATGAGAAGCGCGGTTTTATAATATTTTATGCATTTCCTCCCAAAATAATGTGTACCCTGCGACCGTGGTTTATCGAGCCCAACGACACTGTTGAATAATACTTGACACGGGCATCAACGGGAATGCGAAAGCTTATTTATGTATATCACAATTTGTACAATAAGAAACGTGGATTGTCGTTTTACTTGGTTTTTTCACGAGATTTACGAGGGTGAACGGAGTGGATGGCAATTGAGAGGGAGTCCTGAAAAAAAGTATAGCATGTATGCTCGCGCTTCTACAATCCTAATTCCTTTTTTCTACTTTGTTTTTTTTTTAATTCTTTGCTTTTCAATTTAAAAAAAAATTCTTTCCCTTTCCTGAAATGTCCTTCTCTTTTTTGAAAATTCTTTTTTTTTAAATCATTCTCTTTGCGAACGTACCCGCGAACATTGTAAATCAATGTGTTCGATCGGATTAATCTTAAGGTGATTCGTGGAAACGCACTTTCAGCAGGAATTCGAAACGTTTCGCAGTATAAAAAAAAATCGGCGCCTTAAGGGACTATACCAGTGTGAACGCTAAAAATTTGGGTGATTTTCGGGAATTTTTTGGAAGAAAAGTACTCAATTAAATGTTTCGGAAAATTGAGAATATATTTGGCTATACTTGACCCATATTACATAATTTTTTCATAAAAAAATATTCAGTTCCAAGCGACTTATGAGCTGCCTTCCGACGCGCCAAAAAAAAAAGTTCCCTCACTGCTGACATGATTCCGGTCGATTGAGTAGCTGAAACCGAAAAAGGAAAAAATGTCGTTAAACTGGAAGATATTTCCTGTACAATGACGTAGGATTTTCGAAAAATATCAAAATCTAACAAAATGGCGTAGTTATGAAAAAAGTCTGTTTTCTTGCCTATAAAATGGTCGTTTTTTTCAATGCCAAATCGTCAATTTTCATCCAATCAAAAAGATCCTACGTCATTGTAGAGTAAATATATTCAAGAGTACTCAGTTCAAGTTTGAGATCAATCGGATAATTGCTCTTTGAGTTACAATGTCAGCAAATGTGAAAAATCTCATTTCGAGAAAAATGCGTTTAAAGATTTAACTCTCGATTTTTGCAAGATAAAATCATATAAATGATATTCTTGAAAGTATAAACTGTCGAAAAAGGCAAAAAAAAATCGATTTTTTGAAAGTGTCACACTGGTATAGCCCGTTTAAGTCCAAAGGGACAAATATTCGTTGCTTTTTTTTCTCTCTTCACCTGACTGACATTTTAATGCGAAATCTTTTTCTTCTTTGTCATTTTTTATTTTCCTCCATAATTTTAACAATTATCGTAATTAATATCATTATCTTGTGTTCTTCGTATCGGAACGTCAATCGTCGTTGTAAACGAGGGTCCACAGTTCGTCGGTGCTCGTTGACGCCGTTGGCCCCGCGATTTTTTCCACTGGGTTTCTTTCACCCGCAAACGATGTAAATACAACGAGGAAACAAAGAAATGATTTTGTGACAGTTCGAAGATTCCGGAGGGAAAAGGGTCGAGAAGAAGAAAAGAGTCGGAAAAAATAAGAAACTTTTTGGTAAAGCGACAAATTTTTTTTGTCTTTTCCCTCGAAATTATTAGTAACGTTCGCGTCGATTTTCCTTCCTCCCCCTTCTCTTTGTATATAGTTTCTTGTTATTTTCCTTGAAGTATTTTTACTCTCTTTTTTCAGTGCCTTTTTAAAAGTCTTATTTTTATCATTTATTTCTCTCCAAAAGAATCCCTCGGCCTCACGCCCCATTGCGAGTCTCTATGGAGACAAATCGCGATGCTCGTGCAGAACATGCGAAGAGAGAAAAGTCAGAAGAGAAGAGGGAGAAAAGAAAACGAGAAAAAACGAATTTGCAGGAGAATCGACTTCGCTAAAACGATTCCGCTAAAATTGTGTCTGTATGTAAATAGTTAACGGTACACGCGAAAAAAGAAAAAAAAAACGCAAACAAGAAATAGGAGAACAAAAAAACGCTACGATAATTATCAAATGAAAACAAAAATAGAACCACGAATGAGAGCGAGAGAGGGAGAGAGAAATAAACAAATAAAAGTGCAATTTATCTGATGCGTGGCGAAGCCCCGTTTTAAACTCTAGACAATGGCCACGTTGGACCAAAATGTGTACGATGTAGCAGGCTCTAAAAAAAGGACAAAATTAAATACAGGGGGGGGGGGGGGGGGGTGAAAACACGAAATCTGGAACAATATTTCTCCAAAGTATTTTTGCCTCCCGAAACATTTTCGCGAATAAACAAATGAAGCGTTGGAGCTCTCGGAATAAAAGAAAAACGTTTCTATAAATTGCCGTTAACGAATCCAATCAAACCTGAAGAAAAAAAAAAACAACCAAGCGAATGAATAAATCTTGAATTTGTATTCGTTGTTTTCTGTCGTGTTTTGCCGAGAGCGAGTGAAGAAACAAAAATATATGTAGACACAAAGAAAACTGCTCGATTGTCTGGAAACGAGAAATATACGGTACGACTGCCAATAACAAGATTATATTATTAATGGAGAGTTGCGTCACGGAAGAAATTCCACGGTAATCAAAGGTCACCGATTGCGTACTACCGAAAACTGAGCGAGAGGAGAACAAATTTGTTAATCAAATCTCCTTCCTAGCTCAAACTCGATCCTTCTTTTGAGTCACGGAAAATGTTAATCAATATATCGTATATTTGGAGAACAAATTACTCCGGTCTCCGAGTGGTGCACAGAGGAAAAAAAAGTGCAATGAGATTATACAATCAGACGTGTATGTACGCGCGAATACACGAAAAATCATGCGTTCAATAAACCAACTTCAAATTCATTAAAAACATTCAAGACAACGTTAAAAGATTCCATTAAGAGCTTATCGTACTGTGATTAAAAAAAATGTATCGTTTTTTCCTTTAAAAAATAGTTTGAACGGTTAAGATTAATATGCAAAAAATGCAGGAATGGCAGATTAACGGTAAGACATAAAAATAAATAAAAAATCACTCTAAAAACCCGTGCTCGAACACTAAACGCGTTTTTCTCGAAACTATGTTTTTCAAAACGGTGTACACGATATCTCGAGCTGTAATCAATGAATCGACTGGAAATTTGGTACACATATTCAAATGAATAGTACTTTTCGGCGGACGGAAGATTTTATCGTTTTTATTTTTTGTTTAATAATTATTGATAAAAATAACACGTTTTTTCAGCCGAAAATTTCGAAAAAAATCAGGATTTTTTTTTTCGTCACCAAAGAGGACAAAAATTAAAAATCATCGTCCGCCGATATCCAATACAATGTAGGTAATGAGTATATTTTTTTTTGTTTCACATCACTGGTACTTGCGATATCACGTGCATCCATCGACCGCGGGCGAAAATCACCGGAATGCGCAAGGAGATATCACCCAACCAAATGTAAACATTTTTCAATGAAAATTTTTGAACGCACTCTTTAACGTGTACATGATATCGTATAAAAAATTGTCAACATTGCATTGGTAGTTTTTCCGTAATTAATCATTGAAAATTAGTCTGTTTCGACGCTCGTCACATTAGGCTAATCCCTTAAGGTATTCCTTTCACGAACCTGAATATTTAACGATTGATTGATTTTCGTCTATAATTAAATAAAAATACATGCCAGTATACTGATAAAACTTCAAGCCAAGTTACCGAACTTTTAACGATAAATGATGACTCAAAAAATAATAATTTATACACTAAAAAACTCTAGATGTTTAATATAAACCGTTTTATGTGTGTCAAAAAATCTGAAGAATTATTAACGACATTAAAAACAGGGGTTCACGACATGTTTAAAGAAAATAATGATAAAACTTGGAAAAATGTGACTAGTAGAAGAATTTCCGTCGCTGCTAGACTTTTCAGAGAGACTGTCCAAATCTACTACATTAGCGCGAAATTTTTAATTCCAGTTTATCATTGGATATAATAATTAATCGTCCCATTTTTTTTTATTAAGCTCCTCTGTAATTTACCAATGGTTGAGGCTTATGCCCCCACAAAATACGGCCCTCTGCGAAAGGAATACCTTAAAGCGAACTTGTACCACATGACACAAGTGCGAGAGAGATATCCGAAATTTTTAACATCGATTTCTCAGAGATGAATAATATTTAGGGCAAGAGAAAATCGTCAAGTTCTGTATCAGTAAATTTCACAAAGCCTGATGCTTTGTTTTTCCTATATAAACTTAACCATCTACGAGAAAACTTTGTTCGAAGATTTGTGAGGTTATGTTGGCTCCAAAACGTCAGTCCGCCATTACGGCTCGTCAGTCACGCCATCTTTGTGACACGAGTTCGATTGACCAATGGCAGATAAGTATTTGAGAGTCGGACTAAACTTCGCTTTTTTCCCTAATTTTTCGTACAAATGAAGATACCACTTTGATTAAAAATGAATATGTATTTGCTCGACGAAAAATTCCGTCACAGGTGTATAATATGTTGAGTACAAAAAGAAAAAGAAGTTCGCTGAATTCTGCTATCTTGTAAATTCTGGTACGTCGTTGGTGTTATCGATAGCAAACGGGGCCAATTTCCAGCCAGAAACTTTGCTCCGGTTTGCCGATGTCTCTGAGTGCCAAGTCGACGATAGGAAGCCTAATGGACTTTTCGGTCTCGTAGGTAAGAATCGTTTTGCCCCATTCTTTCTCACGTGCCTGGATCACGGTGACAAAAAAATCGTTAGGAAGCCTTTTTTCATCACTCGTGCGATACAAGTTAGAGTCGAATTAAGGATCGATCAGTTTCTCACCCTGCACGTATCTAGGACCATTTCGTATCGGAGCCTCTGATTACCACGTGGTGTCAATTCAACGTCGTTCCATGCCAAAAGTTTCAGCCCTCGGCGATAAGTCCGACGCGCTGAGTCGAAATAGCCCACCGTCTCCTTGCAATGATACGTAATATTTTGCTCGGCTTGCCTCGACAGCAATTGCAAAAATCCAATTTGATTGCTATCCGCTTTGTAAGTAATCTGTTAGAAAAAAGATCAACGTTTTTAATTATTCGAAGCGCTTATCGGTTACGGTTCCTTCAATGATGGTAATCAAATTATCAGAATTGGGACACACGGTTATTTTCAACGACGAATACTGATTGAAAAGATTAATTTAAATCAACTAAATGCGCATTGTCACTCTCGTGATAGGAAAGTGAGAGGAATATTTTTTCGTATATACCGAAATGGTGGTTATATATATATATATATATATATATATATATATATATATATATATATATATATATATATATATATGTATATCAAAAGAACATTTTATTACATCTGCATTTACGAATAAAAATATTTTTTATACAAAAATCCAGACAAGGTTTTATAAAGATATCGGATACATCGTCAAAGTGCACCTTCATCTTAAAAGAATATGATAATGCTTATTTGCTCAAAGTTCCGAAGGCTGTCCTGACAAAATCCGACCAATTAATCGAAAAAGGGTCCTCGCAACAATCATTTCTTAACTTTTTTTCGAATTTCCTAATATTAACCACTACGTACGATTTTCTCTATATAATTTGCAAAAATGGACTTGCATAAAATGTTCTTGAAGATTACGCTACAGTAGCATTGTTGGTGTGATTTTCAATGATCATATGTAGGCCTCACATGAAGTCCTTTTGACACACACACACACACACACACACACACACACACACACACACACACACACACACACACACACACACACACACACACACACACACACACACACACACACACACACACACACACACACATATATATATATTAGACTGATTCAAAAAAAAAATTTCCTTCTGGATTCTCGTGCTATTGTTGGGCACTGATAAAACAAAATTTCTCTAAAAAGATGGACGCGGTCACTCAATTTTTAGAGGTGGCTATCTCGACTTTTTTGTATTTGAATTTTTTTTAACGAACGTATTGCATTTAAGCATAGTCATGGCTTCGGATTACGGATAAAAATCACATCCAGCAGCTTTTTCGTAACAAAAATAAACTCTAACAATTTGAAAAGGGTGCAATATTCACAATTCAAATCCAGGCAGATCAATAATGGCGTCTATACTACTCTCGTTATTCATGTAGATTTATTTATACGCATTAACATTTCGCACTTTTTACGAAAAATTAAATTATAAGCTTTTATTCATAAATCGTGTATTTACATTTTCAAAATGCTACGCTTATATTATCTTCAAACTCATTTACATTTCTTCCCAGCCATTCTCAAGTTCGTTAACATTTTGGGCAAAACGAAAATGTGCAACGTTGAACAGTTTGTCCAAATCTCTCTTAAATTTACGCTCCTTCGATATTTGTCACGGCAAATTCTTTTTAACTCGATTTTTTTAAAGTTGTTTCCAGACTAGATGGAGTTTTATTGATTTCAAGATTGCGTTATTCAATCGACGCGTTGGAATTTCAGCACATTTCCATTGTTCAAAAATTTCTTTCATCGTTTCGTGTGCACTTCGACGTATGGTCAGTTTTTCTCTGTTATGTTTGTAAAAGAACAAACCCAAAACTTTTCCGATTTTTAACCGTAATCCGAAGCCATGACTATGTTTAAATGCAATACGTTCGTTAAAAAAATTCAAATACAAAAAAGTCGAGATAGCCACCTCTAAAAATTGAGTGACCGCGCCCATCTTTTTAGAGAAATTTTGTTTTATCAGTGTCCAACAATAGCACGAGGATCCAGAAGAATTTTTTTTTTTGAATCAGTCTAATATATATATACATATACATATACACATATATATATATATAAATTAACCATTGAAGATTGTTAACATAGGTAAATATATATTATATATGAGAAAATATGGTAAATTTGCCGATTGCAAATCAAAATATTATTAATTCAAATACAATTTTTATTCGTGCGACACAGCAATATATTTTGAGGGGTTAGGCTACTGTGAAAATTACAAAACTCTCGTTCCTCGCGTGAGGCAACTTAAATTGGAGAGAAGGTCCAACACGTCGTGCAGAAATCGCAGAAATGAAGGTAAACTTATGATCACTAGAAGTAAAACTGATTTGAGGGAGTTTCTCGACATCTAATGAACGGATTGACTTGACATTTCATACACTCACACAGTGTAATAATAGTTTAGTCTTGACTGACATTTTTCTTCGTAACATTTTTTTTCATCAGTTATTATTAATAATGTAATTTTTTCTCGAAAAATCGAAAATAATCAGTTTTTTCTCTCAAATAAACGAAAAAAAAAATCAGTTTTTTCAGTTCAAAGGTCCTTCACGAGATGGTTTATACCTTCTTTAAAGACGGGTTCCCGTTCACGACGATGAAACATTCGATGTTTTAAACATATTTTGCATCCTTAAGGGGCTATACCAGTGTGACACTTTCAAAAAATCGATTTTTTTTTACCTTTTTCGACAGTTTATACTTTCAAGAACATCCCGTAAAAATTTCAAGGCTCTATCAATTTATCTTGCAAAAATCAATAGTTAAATCTCTAAACGTGTTTTTCTCGAGATGAGATTTTTCAAATTTGCTGACATTGTAACTCAAAGAGCAATTATCCGATTGACTGGAAATTTGAACTGAGTACTCTCGAATATATTTACTCTACAATGACGTAGGATATTTTTGATTGGATGGAAATTGACGATTTGGCATTGAAAAAAACGACCATTTTATAGGCAAGAACACTTTTTTTTTCATAACTACGCTATTTTGTTAAATTTTGATATTTTTCGAAAATCCTACGTCATTGTACAGGAAACACCTTCTAGTTTAACGACATTTTTTTCTTTTTCGGTTTCAGCTACACAATCGGCCGGAATCATGTCAGCAGTGGAGGAACTTTTTTTTGCGCCTCCGAAGACAGCGCATGAGTCGCTTGGATGTCAATATTTTTCCATGAATAAATTATGCAATATAGGTCAAATATAGCCAAATATATTCTTAATTTTCCGAAACATTTAATTGAGTACTTAACTTGCAAAAAATTCCCGAAAATCACCCAAATTTTCAGCGTTCACAGTGGTATAGCCCCTTAAATCAACAAAACGTTTCAAGCAGTGAAACGTTACGCGTGTGAACAATTTGACAAATTTAACGAACCTTCATGGCCCCGTCGATCTCGCTCAACCAGACTTCGGGCTCGCTACCCACGTAATTGATCGGCGAGGACCGCGAAGGATCCGCGAGAACGCAGGTGGCTTTTCGTTCCGCGTCACAGTGGACCAAAATCGCGTCGCGAGGATCACCACCGTTAGGATCTATCCAGTACTCCCCTGCAAGATTATCATCGCCCGATAAAATACTACTTGTCCTTAACGATGACCCGTGATTGCCTTGGTCCCGTAGCCACCTATCTGTACTCACCGGATGATTTCTCGGGGTGGGCCACGTAGAGGTCTCTGCACGTTTTCGCCGGTGAATTTTTCTCACCGTCGGGTTTGACCATTTTCTCGAAGGAGGACTTCAGTTGCTCGTACGCTTTCGTCACCAGTTCCCTGCGTTCGTCGTTGCTGATACCTTTGCCAAAGAGCCTTGGCGGCTCGTCTCCGCTCAGCGGATCGGGCCCCTTCTGTCCTTGGCCGACACCTCGAGGTGTAAATTGCAACGATAAAATTAATCATTTAGTTTGGTTCGAATTTTGTTACTTCGTGTTATTTGTCTGCTTAATGTTTTTTCATAAAATTAAAGTTTAGGTTATTTGGCTGCATAATTTTTTTTCTTGAGATTCAAGTTTGTTTGGATGATTTGTCCGCGTATTTTTTTTTTATAATGTTCAAATTTGTTTGGGTTATTTGTTTGCAAATTTTTTTTTCATTAGATTCAAGTTTGTTTGGGTTGTTTGGCTGGATAATTTTTTTTTTTCATAAGCTTCAAGTTTGGGTTATTAATCCGCATTTTTGAAAATAAGATTCAAGATCCCGAGTAGAAATTTCTTAGGGTTAGCCTGACCAGGATCAGGCCCCGATCGGGGTGTGATACGGGTAACATCTCCCGTGTAGAAATTTGAGTCGGGAAAAAGTACTGCCCCTGATCTGCCTTCCCGAGATAATATCAGGCTCTGGTCAAGCCTTCCACTCTGGAATAGCTTCGCAATGTAACGGGTCTAAGGTTAGGTCCTGATTCGCTGTTCCCTTCCTTGGGAACTGATCAGGAACGGGCCTGGGAACAAGCGGAAAATAACCCGGAAAGTAGTAGGGGGTAGATCGAGAACTGATCAGGAACGGGCCGGAGAACAAGCAGTAAATGACCTGGGAATGTCGATAAAACCAACCTCAAAATTACTTTTGTTGGTATATAGAGGAGAAGAAAAATGAAAAAAACGTCGGCGTCGTACTATAGATATTAATAATTTACCGTGATAATGCAATTACATTTATTGTAATTATATTCTCCATCATATCAGCATATAATTTTCGTTGACTATCATAATTTATTCTTTATGATAGCATTGTCAGACGTCGATTATGCTTGGAGAAAATAATATGATGATAAAACGAAGTATACAATTACAATAAATGTAATCATATTATTACATTCAATTATTAATATCTTTGATGACGCAAAAAGTATTATTTAATAATAGGTTAGGATTTAATATTCAGAAAATGTCAATGTTTTCCCCAGGAAAAGGTTTTGTGATATTCCTAGTCTGTTCCACAAAAGGGCCCGGTTAGGTAAATCGGACGAGGCAAGCCAGGCCTGGACCAGACGTCAAGTCGGGAATGCCCGGTCACATTTCTGCACGGGCTATTACGGACATCCTGATCCGGCCCCGATCGGGCCGGAAGTATTTAGGCCCTAAATCAGGCTATACTAAAAAATGGCTCTACTAAGGCCGTCCCTGATAAGATCCTACTAAGGCCCTATTCCCCAATAGGGCCCTACCAAGGCTTGACCTTATAGGCCCTACTATGGCTTTCCCTGATGAGGCCATAAATAGGCTTGCCCTATAACTGCCTCAGCAGTCGATAGATGCACATAACCTCTTATTTTCCACATGGAAACTTCGATTTTAAGGCATCGTAGATTCGGAGTTTCGATGCATTCCTAAATTCTATTTAAAAAAAGGTGCTATGGACTGTCACGACAAAAAACGTTATGCAACTCGGATGCGTGTTAGAAGATTTCGGCAGCTTTGTTAGGCGAAGAGAGAGAGAGAGAGAGGAATTATATATATATATATATATATATATATATATATATATATATATATATATATATATGTAAGGTTAAGTTTCAAAAATCTATAGCATGTTATTCGATAAACCTCTTCAATTGTCACAATGATATTAACTAATTGATATACTTTATGCGATACAACACATAATTATAGGAATTCTTGGTCTCTTATGCCATATCTGGGACCAAGATGTTACAAGTACTCGGTAGCATAGGGGCAGCGTGCCTAGCTTTGGCTCGGTAGGTACGAGGTTCGATTCCTATATAGGCGAAATATTTTCTTCGAACAAAAATATTTCAGCAGGCCAGGGAATGACAAATTATGATACAAAATTATTGTAGTGGAACTCTAAATTAAGTGGTTCATTCCATTTTGGATTTTTGAAATATTATATGCATTTCTTTCTGATCAGGCAACCTGATAGGGGCCTGATCAGGCAACCAGGTCAGGCCCATATATGACACAACGTTACATTTCCTAGTAGGGCCCTTTCAGGCTGCCTTATTAGTGCCCTACCAGGGCAGTCAGGCAACCTGATCGGGCCCTGATTTGGGCCCCATCAAAATTTCTACGCGGGATAGTTCGAGTTATTTTTCGAAATGATTGTTTTCCTCAGATTCGCTATTAGTTCGGTTTGTTTGGGTTATTCGTCTGCATCAATTTTTTAAATGAGTACCAAGTTTGCCTGGCTTTGCTTGGGTTATTTTTTTTTGTGACTCAAGTTTGCTTTGGTTTGTTTGGGTTATTTGTCCGCATTTTTTAAAATAAGTTTCAAGTTTGTTCGAGTTATTTGTCTAAATAATTTTTTTTCTGAGATTCTCTATTAATTCGGTTTATTTGGGTTATTCGTCTGCATTAATTTTTTTTAATGAGTACCAAGTTTGCCGGGCTTTGCTCGGGTTATTTTTTTTTTCGTTATTCAAGTTTGCTTTGGTTTGAGTGGGTTATTTGCCTGCGTAACTTTTTTCCATGTGGTTCAAGTGCTTGGATTTGTTTGGATTATGTGTCTGCATAATTTTCCTATCGTGAGATTGAAGTTACTTTGGGTTATTTGTCTGCATATTTTTGTTCATAAGATTAAAGTTTGTTGGAATTATTCGTGTTATTTGTATGCATTACTTTTTTTTATCACGAGATTCAAGTTTTTTTCCGTTTGATCGAAGTTACCCTCGTTGGAATGCAGGGAAAATTCTAATTTTCCAACTGCTTCAATTTATTTTGGTAGATCTTACGAAAAGACCTCAATCATTTTTTGAATTGCTTATCTGGTCATCAATGATCGACATCTGCACAAAACATTTCGTAAAATAATAAAAATGAACAAATGAGAAAATAAAATCGCATCGTTCCAAAGATGCAAAATTCAACATTGTTTTTTTTACATCCGGTTCTCCGAGAGCACGTGTAATTTTCAAGGGATTGTGTGAATTTCGGGAAACAGTTTGGCCCATTTGGGCTAAGAGATTTTGGAGGAAGTATAAATCGTAGTTTCTTACTTAAGAGAGCCGCGAGCGAGGCAGCATCGTATCCTAAGCCGAGTTCGCCCGGTGGGCCCGGAAGGCCTGGTGGCCCTGGGGGGCCCACGGGGCCAGTTCTTCCCGACTCGCCGGACGGACCTCGTAGTCCGGGGTTTCCGGTGAGTCCTATAGGTCCTGGATTTCCATCGCGGCCCGGACTCCCTCGCGTACCGGTGTCACCGTCCTTTCCGGGCATTCCCGGCATACCGGGCATACCTACGTATCGCGTTGAAAATTTCATGTCACGCGTGTTAAAAAAAAGTGCCGAATAATAATACTGCATTCACTTCAATACGGCAGGTTCGAGATTAAATTAATGTACTAAAAAGGAGAAAATATATATTTTTTTTATCATGTCACCTATATGTGACTATAAAAGCTTGGGGTGCTCAACTTTTTAATTGCTTAATAAATTTGATTAATTCAGTTTTATTAACCGTATTTTATGTGGCGCAATAGTAATTAGAGAAATTATTATCACACGTTTATACTCAGTTTCGAGATTTTTATTTAATAAATCTAAGGTTGTTTTACAGTAAATTAAAAACAGTTGATATGTTAACGAATTTATGTAAATTAAAGATTATCTGTCTACATTTTGAGCGCCTCAAGCTTTTATTTATATTCACGTATAAGTGGCTACTTTTTAGTAAATTAAGGCCTTAGGCCACTCCAGAGGCCGAAAAAATATCCTTTTTGGGGATTTTTTTTCAGAAAAACTACAAAATAAATCGAGATTACAAAAAACGGTGCTTATCATACATATCAGTGACTATACAATAATTTGTTTTAAGCGATTAATTTCAAAATGGCGGCTGTTCAGCGTTTATCTCAAAACTGCATTTCTTAAGTTGGCCGGAAACATAACTCAGACAATTTTCAACCGATTTACTTGAAATGTTGAATATATCTTGAAAAATACATTGTTTATGGAAGTACGTAGGATTTTTTTTTGTATTGCATAGTTCATTTGTTATTAACAATTATCTGATGATTTTTTAGGCAAATTTTTCAAAAATTTGTCTAAAAAATGGTAGTTCTTCCGAAAAAAAATCCCCAAAAAACCTATTTTTTCCGCCTCTATAGTGGCCTAACCCGTTAAATAAAGGCTTGTTGTTTTAAATATAATTTTTTTACACAAATTATTTTCTACTTTTTAGTCTTTAATTGATTTTACTAGTTAGTTGTTACTAGTAGTTTACGAGTTTGTACGTTAGGAACATGGATGCTTGAAAAAATCAACGAAGACTGTAATTGGGATTGAACTTACGACTAAATGCTGCATAACACTTTTCACATCCAAACACAGTCGGCTGCGACTTCGTTTGTATGTGTTAGTGAGCTTTTATATGGTCTTGATATATGGATGATTGATATCGCTAATTTTTCCATGAAAAATTATTATTTTTTGAATATTTTTAAAAATTGTGAATCTTGCATTGTCACTTTTCAGATGCATGTTTGCAAAATTTATCTGATATATGGATATTTATTTGATATATGGATGATTAGATATCGCTAATTTTTCCATGAAAAATTATTTTTTTTGAATATTTTTATTTTTTTTTAAAATGTGAATCTTGCATTGTAACCTTTCAGATGCATGTTTGCAAAATTTCAGATCTCTAAGTAGTCGGGAAGTGTGCGAAATATCGATTTTCCGTTTTGCATTTCACAGAAATTCAAGTTAAATAAAAGTTTGCAAAAAAAGGAGAATGTTTTGTAAAAAAGTAGAAAGTAGATGTTTATGTTGAATGAAAAGTCAGTAATAATGGTACCTTTGTCACCAATGAGACCTTGGGCTCCTGGCAAACCTTGCAAGCCAATGAGACCGCGATGGCCCTTTGATCCTTTGGATCCCTCTGGCCCGCGTTCGCCCGTCGGCCCTTCGGAGCCCATCGGCCCAGGTTTCCCCCGTAGGCCCTGAATGATAAGTGTTTTCGCGTATTTGCCGTTTTACAGAGACCTTAACGTTAAATCACGTAGAAAGTTGAAAACGCATACCTGTTGTCCTTCTATACCTTGAGGACCACTGTCTCCCTTTGGCCCTCGCTCTCCCGGGGCCCCCGGAGGTCCAGTTGGCCCTTGTGTGCCCTGTAAGAGAGTATTCGAAGGGTAAGGTATCCGTTATTGGCCAATTTCTGTCGTAAGAGAAATAATAAAACTCACGGTGAGTCCAGGAGGCCCTGAGGGACCTGGGGGACCAGCAATGCCGGGAGGTCCCTTGTCCCCGGGTCTTCCACTGAGACCCGGAAGTCCCTGTTTGCCCGAGGGTCCTTCGGCGCCACTTTCTCCCGTGGGTCCTGGTGGCCCAGGCGGGCCCATGATCCCTGGTTGGCCGGGGGGTCCTTCCGCCCCAGGCTTGCCGGAAAGTCCTGTTTCGCCCTGAATTCAAAGTCGCGCGAATGTGACGAAACTTTTGGCGAAATCCGAAGTGGTGTCGACGATAGAAGATTTGCTATTCCGTTCCACAGAATGGAGACAAAAAATTGACTTTTATCGAAGTCGGACTTACCGGTGAACCTCTGATTCCTCGTACTCCCACGGGACCTGGCGCGCCAGGGATGCCCGGCAGTCCTCTCTCCCCCGGCGGGCCTTGAAGGCCTTGAGAACCCATTGGCCCGGGCGAACCCTCGGATCCGCTTTCCCCTTTGGTTCCATCGACACCAGGCGGCCCCGGATTCCCCATTGGACCAGGGTTACCCTGGCGACCGTAATCACCCGCTGTTCCTTTGATTCCTGGTAAGCCTTGCGGTCCCGGGGGCCCTGCTGGTCCGGATTGTCCCTGAGGTAAAGTTCAAGCTCATTGGGTTAGTTCCGTAGTTTCTTGAGTATCCAGTCGTGAACTTAAGTACACTGAGAAAAAAAATTATTCATCCAATATCGTTGGTGTTATTGGATGAAATTTCGTTGATTCAATTGTAAAATTGTTGGTGTAAATAATCGGATTTATCAGTCCAAACAAAACGCTATTGACTTCAATAACATGATAAAATTGAAAGTTCTTTTTCATTCAAAAGATATATTGTTAGCCGAGAACAATATATTATTGAAACTATCTAAAAAATTATCGCAAATTATATAGTTTTGAATGCAATTTCTGCAACGAACGAAAAAAGCGTTTCAATTCATAACATGAATATCGTTGATTCGAGTACACAAGAAAAATTGAATTTCGCTCGTTTGATTCAAATAAAATTTCTACTGGGTAAATATGTTATTTCATTGTTTTTACCATATCCGATATTGATTCTAAGTACATTATTCGTTAAAATATTAACATTTTATTTTTATTGAAAATTATTAAGCAAATGTTAATAATTTTGTTGAATCCTTGGTTGGTTAAAAATTCGGTTGAATCCTGAATTGGTTAAAAAATTATGCGAAAGTAAAATTTGTTTCTTGCACACTTGGTTGAAAAAATTCAACCAAATCATGGCCGAGCGCCACCGAAATTATAAGT
Organism: Ophion obscuratus; assembly: GCA_964007375.1. Taxonomy (NCBI): domain Eukaryota; kingdom Metazoa; phylum Arthropoda; class Insecta; order Hymenoptera; family Ichneumonidae; genus Ophion; species Ophion obscuratus. Next base: position 14,752,971 of record OZ023321.1, on the reverse strand, counting down.
GCGAGGAATCCCGTAGTTCTCGGAGTAGCCGTTAGAGGCCGCACGCACGCTCGTTTCTCGTAAGCGTAGCGCGAACCGAAAATCTACTTAAACGCTGGAGAAACTCCAAAGAGTATCGCTTCTTGGCCCGTGGCTAAGATCAAAGTGTAGTATCGGTTCTAATCAGGTGAATATCTGATATTCTCTCCATGGATATTTCATTGGATATTTGATATTCTCTCCACTATTATCGTGGATCATTCAGCTTACTTTTTATTTAAGATTTAAAACAAATTGAAAAACTTACGTCCCATGGCATATTCGTTTCGATGAGTAAACAAACAATTTATTCTTTTTTTAGTTTTAAGGCTTTCACGGCTCTTTATGTAATGAGAAGAGTATGTGGCTTCCGGATGGAGGCCGTGTTGAGGATCAGCGTTGTGCCGACGTTTCGCAAACGTTACAGTCTGCATCATCAGGGCTGAGAGCTCCGATACTGAAGCTCTCGTGTCTCAGGTATTCCTTATATAGTTGCAGTCATCGTTCTGGATCGCTGCACCAGCCAATCAGATGTTTTAATTGATCAGCTGGTCAATTAAAAAACCGGGAGGACGGTGTGCCAAATAGGATTGACGTGATATCCTCCATCTCTGTTTAGATTGTCCGGATGTTTTCGGATTTCCAAGCCTTCTCGGTGTTTCCTGGAAAAATAGCTGTTTGATGGGGCCAGGCTTTGGGCTTTGTCGAACTGGATGGCATGACCAGTACGATGGACCAGAACGATGACTGCAACTATATAAGGAATACCTGAGACACGAGAGCTTCAGTATCGGAGCTCTCAGCCCTGATGATGCAGACTGTAACGTTTGCGAAACGTCGGCACAACGCTGATCCTCAACACGGCCTCCATCCGGAAGCCACATACTCTTCTCAAACAATTTATTCTATTGATTATATTTTCGTACGAAATAAGAAATGTTTGTAGCAACCGCTTAATTATTTCATCCAATACATCTACGGATTGTATATAGAATGATTTCAATAAAATATAATTTTATTTGAAGGATAATGTAGATATTCAGAGATCAGAGGAGCTTGTTCAAATAAAATAATATGTTATTTAAATCAATCACCTTTTTCAATATTTTACAGTATTGAAACAATCCCATATATCAGTGGCAGTCCGCAGCAGCACATTTATTTGGACCAACCAATATATTTTTTTGATTCAATTGGTTTTTTTTCTCAGTGTATCTATGATGACTGTGAATTGATATTATAATAATAAATTAATATAATAATAAATAATAAAAATAATGGGATATGAAAAAGAGCGGGATATGGAAGAGCGACGCTATTTATTAGAAACAATAGTAAAAGCAGGAGCCATGTACGGAGAGACTTGGGGAATAGGGGAAGTTGAGGTGTTTGAAAGAATACAGAGCAGATACTGCAAAATGGCGCTAGGAGTAAATAAAACAACCCCAAACTATATTTGGAGAAGGGAGCTGGCTGTGCTAACAATGGCCTATTTGATAAGAGAAAGAGTGTTTAGGTACATAAGAGAGGTTCTGAGGATGGAAGATTCAAGATGGCCAAAAATCTGTTTAATGGAGGAGGTGAGGGCAATTGCTAATGGAATGCCATCAAAGTGGGGAAAGAACTTGGAGAAAGTGTTAAAGGATATGGGGATAGAGAACGTAGTAACAAGGATAAGAGAAAGAAAGGAAGAGGATAGAATAGATGAAAAGATGAAAAAAGGTTTAGAATGCGTAGAAAAGAAAATGTTGGACGAGGAGGAGGAAAGAATGAGAAAATCGTCATATAATGGCAACTACAAATGTATCGTGGAAAATGACGAAAGGCCATGGAAGTATTGGGCGGAAGAGGGTGTGAAGGGTAGGGATAAAGAAATGTGGGCAAGACTAAGATGCGAAAATATATGGAGGGCGGGAAAGAAGGGGCAAAAGTACTGGAGATGCAGAATTTGCAAGAAAGAAAATGAAACAATGAAGCACCTGCTAATATGTGAAAGAGGATGGAAAAGTGTAACGACGAAAGCGAAAAAGGAAGCTGAGGAGTGGGTGCAAGGAATGGATAAGGAGTGGATAAAGGGGGGAAATATAAACATATTGAGTGGAAAGATAAATATAGTGATATTGCCAGTATTTCAGAGAAATAGTAGAGGAAGTATGTAAAAAAATGCGCAATGAGGAAGAGGAAGTTGAAAGCGATGGAGATGACGAGTACAATGAGAAAAAGAGAGCAAAGATATGCGGGGTAGAACATAGAATTAAGGGGTGCGATGCAGTCGGAATTTTCAAAAAATCGATTTTCGTAAAAATATTTTCTTGAAGTATGATGTTTCGAAAATATTCCCTGAAAATTTCACGTCAATCCAATGAATAGTTTCCGGGATATCCCACAATTAGTGAAGGGGCGTCGGGTCCCCATGGCAGGTAGCGGCTGACAAACGCGCAAACCATAATACCCGGGAAGGCAGAATGCTTCGAAGACAACAACAAATTGATATTTTGGAAGCTTCCACATCGGCAGACGCCCTATTGTATGGGCCAGGAATTGATGAATTGATGATTCGATGTGAGTCATTTTTTAATTAGTATTCCTATACACAAATCAAGTGTAAAATTGGAAAACTCTTTCAGAAATCTTCAAAAATTTATTACTCAAAAACTATGAACTTTAGAAAGTTTTTATAAGGAATACTTTCGTTTTTAAAATTGCCCAAAATGTTTAAAAAATATAATTCATCCCGAAAAACTTTAATTTTTGGAAAAATTGTTTTAAATTGGCTATAAACAATTGAATGCTCGACTTTTCGGCCAAAATTCTGATATTCGGATTCAGCGGATCAAAATACATAAAAAAAGTTTAGCTTCATCCATCGAGCTCAACATTTTACGAACATATAATATCGTCTCCACATCGAAAAACTTTAAACGCGTTTTTCGCGAAATTATGTTTTTCAAGTCGGTGACCAATACAATTCAAAAACCACTCGATGGATTTTGATGAAATTTGGTGTGCTTATCGATAGCATTAAAAAACTAGTCCTCAATCGAAGAATTTTCATTTTTGTTGAAAATTTATATTTTTTTAAAACAATAAACGAGCGATTTTTTGGTCAAAAATCGAAAATTATCAGTCGGAAGCCGCCATTTTGTTAATTTAAAAAAAAAGCTTCGATTAAAGACTAGATTTATTATTCAACTAATGATTTTTTTTGGTTTTTTGATTTCACATGATCCAGTAAAATTTTATGACGGTCACCGCAAAGCACTACATGCCGACGGGGGTCCGACAAAGATGGCGATATTCTTATAAATAATCAATATTTTTCTTTGAAAATTTGTACAAGTCAAGTTGAAATATAAAATAAAAAGTCCGTATCACCACTTTTGAAAAAGAAAATTAATTACTATAAAAAAAAAATTATTGAAAATGCTCGTTTTTTCACGCCTCTGACTGCATCTCACTCCTTAAGGTAGATGTAAGAAAAATGTTCATAAACAGATCGGAAACTTTGTGTAAAAAACTTGTAAATCCAGTTGTGCAAATACAACTCGATTATTATTATTATTATTAATAAAAATAATAGTGAATTAATATATTAATTGATAACATTAATAATTGATATTATTAATATTAATGATAATCGATATTTTCCATTCGCGTCAGGGTTCTAGAAAACTCTGGTATATTTTAAGTTATCAGGATCTAGACCCGAGTAAAAATGATTGTATATACTTAGATACAATTATATAAAAATGATATACAATCATATATATTTATATATAGGTTTATATATAATTGTATATAACTCTATACATTCGTATATATAATCCGATATAAATGTACTTCCATCAAATTTGATTTGATAAAATTATATATAGTTCTGTATATAATGATATATGGAGATACTATTTTGATACGGACTTTATATAATTAGATATAATATCATATACAGTCATATATAATTCAATATAGTGTTGTATATAATTGTATATATACGTGAAAATTTTATTCACGGTATATAAAATTGTATATGACTGTATATGACCCGAGTAAAAATGAATGTACATATATAATCATATATAATTGTATATTAATTGATCATATACAATTGTATACAAAAATTGGCCCGATAGAATTGAATATATTTGTATATAAACGTATACAATTTGTATACGTTTATATACAAATTTATACAATTCTATCGGGCCAATTTTTGTATACAATTGTATATGATCAATTAATATACAATTATATATATATATATCTATATATATATATATATATATATATATATATATATATATATATATATATATATATATTAATTGATGATCAATATTTGTATAAGTTTATATACAAATATATACAATTCTATCGGGCCAATTTTTGTATACAATTGTATATGATTATATATATTCATTTTTACTCGGGGAGGCGAAGAAGAAGCTGTACCAAGTGACAAATGAGTGCATTGATTTCATCCCAACGATGCAAGCTTCAAGATCACGATGGTGAAAATAAATGGAAGAATTTATACTTACAGCTGCACCGAGCAATCCTGGCAAACCTGGGGCTCCCATTAAGCCTGATTCTCCCCTGGGTCCCGGTTCACCACGCGTTCCCTTTGAGCCAGTCAGTCCCGTTGGTCCTGTAAGGCCCATCTCACCCGGAAAGCCTGCAAACGGAAATCAGTCCTGCAACGCCAGTATGTCATCGACATTCTTGGTGATTCGCGAATGAAGGAATATCATGCAAAGTCGATCATCCGCGATGAGCACACGTGAATCGATATTTTTACCAGCTGGCCCGAGCGAGCCTTGATCTCCTTTGAGTCCCGGCCATCCGCGATCTCCTTTGAGTCCGGGTAATCCCACGAGTCCTTGGGGGCCGGGGAAGCCTTGCGAGCCTTGAATTCCCTGGGGCCCTCGTTCACCGATGTTTCCCGGAGCCCCTGGTTCCCCAGGTTGCCCGGGTGCGCCGGAATCGCCCCTTTCGGCTGGTTCGCCGGGGGGTCCCGGAGGGCCAAGGGGTCCCTGCGGGCCACGTTCGCCGAAGCGTCCCGCCGGGCCTTCGGGCCCGATCGGGCCGGCAGAGCCGCGATCACCTTTCTGGCCGGTTTCACCTTGAGAACCCCTGAGTCCCGGTAAGCCCACCAATCCCATTGCACCGGGGTGACCTTTGTCTGCTCTCGGACCGGGTAGACCCTCGAATTGGAAACATCAAAATCCTTGGGCCCGTTTTTCAAGATGAAGTATCCAAATATTGGGGTGAAAGTCACGATGAGAACTTACGGGCAAACCATCCAGACCTTGAGCTCCACTTTCTCCTCTGGCTCCTGGAAGACCAGCAGCTCCTGCAATACCTCTCTCCCCAGGAAAACCGCGTTCCCCGCGGCTTCCAACTGAACCAGGCAGGCCCGAAGGCCCCGGTTGCCCCGGCTCTCCATCTTTACCCGGGGGCCCTGCGTTTCCAGTTGCTCCTGGCAAACCCTGAGGCATCGTTCAAAATTCAGTATAGAGTCCTTACTTCTTTCTGTTTTGTCGATCTGGCTGCAAATATGAGCTACCTGGAAACCACGGGGACCGGGTTGTCCCTGCTGTCCTCTTTCTCCGTCCGGTCCCGATGGGCCCGGAGACCCCGGCTGTCCCACCGGGCCCTCCTTACCCGAATCACCTCGCGGTCCCGGTGGCCCGGGGTTTCCCGGTTCACCATCTTTGCCAGATTCCCCCTGCAAGATGAACAATTACGATGGTCCATGAATCTCGATTATAATGGCGATAAGAAAGATGTAGAGAACGGAGAAAAATTGGTCGAGTGAAGTGTAAGCTACACTGAAAAGACAAAATCATTGATCCAATATCATCGGTGTTGTTAAATGAAATTTCATTGATTCAATTGTAAAATTGTTGGTGTAAATAATCGGATTTATTAGTCCAAACAAAACGCTATTGATTTTGATAACATGATAAAATTAAAAGTTTTTTTTTTCATTCAAAAGATATATTGTTAGCCGAGAACAATATATTATTGAAACTATCTACAAAATTATCGCGAACAAATTATATAGTTTTGAATGCATTTTCTGCAACGAACAAAAAAAGCGTTTCAATTCATAACACGAATATTGTTGATTCGAGTACACAAGAAAAATTGAATTTCGCTCGTTTGATTCAGATAAAATTTCTATTGAGCCTGCGTTTCCAGTTGCTCCTGGCAAACCCTGAGGCATCGTTCAAAATTCAGTATAGAATGACCTCAATGTTATTTTATTTTTTTCACCATATCCGATATTGAATTTCAAGTACGTTATTCGTTAGAATATTAATATTTTATATATTAATATTAATATTTTATTATATTATATATTATATTATAATATATTAATATTAATATTTTATATATTAATAAATTTAAATATTAATATTAATAAAATATTAATAATTAAAATTATGCGAAAATAAAATTTGTTTCTTGCGCATTTGGTTGAAAAAATTCAACCAAATCATGGCCGAGCGCCACCGAAATTATAGGTGTGAGGAAACCCGTAGTTCTCGGAGTAACCGCTAGAAGGCGCACGCGCGCTCGTTTCTCGTGAGCGTAGCGTGAACCGAAAATCTACTTAAATGCCGGAGAAACTGTGAAGAGTATCGCTTCTTGGCCAGTGGCTAAGATCAAAGTGCAGTATCTGTTCTTATCAGTTGAATATCTGATATTCTCTCCATGGATATTCCATTGGATATCTGATATTCTCTCCACTATTATCCTGGATGATCATTCCAATGCTCACTTTTTATTTAAGATAAAAAAAATTGAGAACCTTTCCATTTTTTTCATAAAAAGAATTCGATCAAACACTTTATTGTAACAATTCTATCCTATTCCAAAGAACTGCATGCGATTTTTCAAATATTTCAGCAATTCTCGTGAGTGTACATTTATTTGAACCAACAATCAATAAATGTTCGCAAGTGCACATAGAATCATATTAAAAACGTGACTTCTCGAATTCACAAATATATTCTTTCGATTGCAATGAACATTTATTTCATCGAATATATTTTTTTCTAGCAGAGACTAAATGCGTTCCTACAGATGACACCTGCACTTTGTGGCAAAAAATACCATTATTTCGGATGCATATTGTTGATATTTCAATCATGATACACACGTTGTCTCTTTCTCATACTAGTTGCATGATATTGCACTTTTGATATTGTACGGAGTACGAAAATGTTACGTCTCATGGCATATTCGTTTCGATGTACTAAAGAAATAATTCATTCTATTGATTATATTTTTATACGAAATAAAAAATGTTGTAGCAACCGCTTAATTATTTCATCCATACACCTACGGATTGTATATAGAATGATATCAATAGAATATAATTTTCGTTGAAGGATAATGTAGATATTCAGAGACAGAAGAGATTTTGAAATAAAATAATGATATTTAACTCAATCACATTTTCCAATATTTTATAGTATTGTAACAATCTCATATATCGGTGGCACTCCGCGGTCAGACATTTATGTGGATCAACCAATATATTTTATTGATTCAATTGGTTTTTTCTCTCAGTGTATTTTTACCGTAAATCCTTTGTCCCCCGGAAAGCCAATGGGTCCAGAAAGCCCCTGCAATCCCGGTGGTCCTTGTTCTCCAGGTTTTCCATCGGCACCTTGTATTCCTCGATCCCCAGGATTGCCAGGTTTCCCCGTCGAACCGGTGCGGCCTATCAGTCCCCGTTGACCCTGCAATCCCGGTGCCCCAGGCCTGCCCGGGTCCCCGCCAGCTCCTTTGGGACCCATGGGCCCCATGGATCCACGGTCACCGGTTTGTCCTGCAAAAAATATGGGACTGTAAACGAACCCTTGGCACCGTCACTGTACTGTTACTTCGGTAAATCAACTGAGCGTGTTACGTTGTTTCAATGATGCATTGAAATCGACGATGAGTCCAATACTCATTCGAAAGTTATTTTATCGTGAATGGACATTGGACATGCAACTGTACGTTTTTTACTGACCTTCCAAAGTGTCGTATCCCATTATTTGGTTGAATTCAAAGTTTCTTACCTTTGGGACCGACTGGCCCATCGGCACCTGGTAGTCCTCGGGGTCCGATTGGTCCTCTCTCACCTTGGGGACCGGAAGCACCGGTCAGACCGCGCATTCCTCGTTTTCCTCTCTTTCCTTCGGACCCTGGGGCACCTGGGAGCCCTCGAGGCCCTGGTGCTCCGCTGTCGCCCTTTGTTCCAGCGTCTCCCTTGTAGCCTCTCTCACCAGGGAGACCCTTCGAATTTTCGTTTTCGTCAAAATGATCGATTAAGTTGAATTCATTCCGAAAATTGTTAATAAATAAGAATCGTTGATGAACAAATGCCAATAAGTGAGTGTTGTGATTAATCTTACAGCTTGTCCTTTGGGTCCTAAGGCTCCCGGACTTCCGGGAGTTCCTGGTTGACCCCGAGCTCCGGGAAACCCGGGGGCACCCACCAACCCAGCTGCTCCGGTGTTTCCTTTCTCGCCGGGGGTTCCATCTTTGCCCTGAACTCCCTGAGGCCCCGATTCCCCCGGTTGACCCGGTCTTCCCGATTCACCTGAAAATTCATCAGGCTTAAATCACGAGTTCGATAAGAATTCATATTCAAGGCGTTAGGCTACAGTAACGGGTATAAAATCATGTGCGAATTTAACCATTTTTTTTTTCGTATGAAAAAGTGATTCACTCATAAAATTAACTACACATCTATTTACTATGAATATCAAGCTGTTAGAAAATATATATATTTTTTTTCGATGTACAGAATAGCCGACTACTAATATTTTCTTTTGTTATCTTTTTTTTAGGCGCTCCGCGGCGTGATATTTAGCGTCCACAATTTTTTACTTAGAACAAAAAACAAAAATTCTCGTCAATCTACATTAGAATACCTAGAGAAGTACGTACGGAATTTAAAAAATGTTGTTTTATTCAAAAGTTGTAAGTGTATGAATTAAGGGGAGGGTAGGGGTTTCAGCGTGAAAAAAAAACACTTTTTTGCGAATTTTTTTCATCTACATGGATAGAGTAAATTTATTGAAACCTTTTGTACATTGTTAAGTGTCATTTTTAAGAACATTTCGTGAAATTTGTACGCGAGAATATCCACAAACAAGCCGGTGCCGCGTTTTTCTCGAAACCACTTTTTCAAAGTCCGTATTCACTGCCATTTGAAAACTACATGACCGATTTATTTCAAACTTGGTACACACTTTCTACATATAAAATACCTACCCCCAATGGTTAGTTTGAGATTTTTTTTACATTGAGGGGGTTTTCCACCCCCAAAATGGCGGAATTTTTCGTGAAAATAGCACTTTTTACTTTACATGACCACCAAAAATTCAGAAATGAAAAAAAATGATCATAGACCGTTGGGGAGAGGATTTCATGATACTTTGACTAAATTTTAATGGTACTTGATTTCAGATATTTTCTAGCTGAGATACAGTGAACACTGCAAATCGTGTTTTTCCATAGGCGTTCTTGGAAAAGCTTTGTCACCGGCTTGTTTGTGGATATTTTCGCGTACAAATTTCATGGAATGTTCTTGAAATGACACTTAAAAATGTACAAAAGGTTTCAACAAATTTACTCTATCCAGATAGATGAAAAAATTTCGCAAAAAAGCGTTTTTTTCACGCTGAAACTCCTACCGTTCCCTTAAGGAGTAAGGCCACTGTAAATTTTTTGAAAAATCGATTTTTTTTTATTGGCTTAAAAAATAGTTTAAACGGTCTAGTTTAAAAATAGTTTAAATCCTTTTAACTTCTTTTTTAAATTTTTTCCAATAAAAAACTATTCGCAAAACTTTAAACGCGTTTTTCTCGAAATATGGTTTTTCAAAATGGCACGCAGCATAACTCGAACAATTTTCATTTTTTTTACTTGAAATTTTAACCAGATGTGAACATTTACATTATCTTGAGAATGTCGATCGGAATTTTCAAGAACTTTATTTATTGATTTTTTATTAACAAAAAACTTGCCGTTTTTTTCGTCAAAAATCAATTTTTTTTTTCAAACGCACGCCAAATCCACGAAAATTGATACTTTTTAAAATCCGATCGACATTCTCTAGCTATAGCCCTCTAGATTAATGGTTTTTTTTTGTTCTAGATTCAAAAGTGCACCAGTGGTGCTGCGTGCCGCGGAGCCCTGGAAGCAAAACATGTCCCGGGAAGATAGCTGTGGAACCGCCATTTTGTTTTTTTTTACTGTAAAAAAATGTTATAATAAAGTTTAATGTATGCCCGATAACACCATTAAAAGTTTTTTTTCAAATACCTTCAATTTCGGGAGCAAAAAATTAGTGAAAAAACCTTTTTTTTTGGGCCGTTACAGTGGCCTTACTCCTTAAAAATGAATTTTCAGTGAAAAATTTCGTTATAACTGCTCATAAACTGCTCATAAAATGAAAAGTTTTCGATTAATCAGAAATTCCGTACGTACTTATCAGCGAAATGCAATTAGGAACATAAGTTTTAAATTTAAAGCAAGTCGAGTGAAAATTGTTGAAGTTATTTGTCACGCCAATTGAAAAAAAGCTGTTTCGAGAAGTTTCGAGTAGTGGGCCATTTTATACATCGAAAAAAAATTCTAACAGCTTGATCTTCATACGAAATAGATGTGTAATTAATTTTAAGAGTGAATCACTTTTTCATATAAAAAAAATGGTTAAATTCGCACATGATTTTATACCCGTTACTTTGGCTTAAGGCCTTAAAAGAGAATCGATCATCGAATGATAGCTGCGTACCGCGGGGACCTTGGAGACCCTGGCTGCCTTTTGGACCTGTGACACCTTGATCGCCCTTGGCTCCGGAGCTTCCTGGGAATCCGGGCGGTCCAGGTTTACCGATAGAGCCCTGCATTTTGTTTCGTTTCGAATATCAATCGTTAAAGTTCACGACGTATATTTACGAATATGTTTCATTATTCGCGATGTTCGTTTGTGTGACCTTGAAATAGGCGCCCCCTTCCGGTGCGCCCATTCTGCGCGTTTGTTCATCGTGTGCGTAAATGTGGGGCTTACTCGTTGCAACTTACCGGTTGTCCGGGTGATCCGGAAATTCCGTCTATTCCGCGCAGACCTGGTGAACCCGGGGGTCCCTCCCGACCTCTCTCTCCCCGAGGCCCCGCTGGTCCCTGCGTTCATAGAAAAGCTAGAGAATGTTTCTTCCGCCGCGAGAGGATTTAATTAATATCATTATTTACCGATGACCCGATCATCCCCATTGGTCCCGGCGAACCGGCTGACCCCTTCTCGCCAGGAAAGCCCTGTTCACCCTTCGCACCGTCCAGACCCGGAAATCCACGATGGCCTTTGGCACCCGGAAGTCCCGGCATTCCCGACAAACCTCGGGGTCCGGCGGGTCCCGGAGAACCCACGGGACCGGCCTCCCCGTCGTCCCCAGGTTCACCCTAATCGATATCATCATTTGTAATGATGTTTCACGTAGAAATAACAGAACCTTCGAAGCTTGGGATTTTGTCGTTACTTTGCGTATTACGTAGTGCCGGATTTATACTTTTCTTAAGGGGTAAGGCCACAGTAACGGGTATAAAATCATGTCCGAATTTAACAATTTTTTTCGTATGAACAAGTGATTCACTCATAAAATTAATTACACATCTATTTAATATAAATATCCAGCTGTTAGAAATTTTTTTTCGATGTGCAAAATGGCCGTCTCGTGATATTCTTGATAATCATACTAAATAGATGTGTAATTAATTTGAAGAGTGAATCACTTTCAAAAAAAAGGAGAGAGAGAGAGAGAGGAGAGAGAGACCATCATTTTCTACGATAGGGAATCATGTGAATTATTTTTTGGAGTATGTTTAACATCGATAAAAATGCCAATATTCCAAGTAGGCTTGAAACTTTTTGTCACTGACTCACGTCTTTGCCGTTCAAGCCGGGCAAGCCTCTAGGACCCGGAGTTCCTGGCGAGCCTGACAGTCCAGGCTCACCCGCCTCTCCTCGTGTGCCTTGAAATCCTTGGGGCCCTGGTGGTCCAGGCGGTCCTAAAATCGTCGACCAACACAAAGAGTCAATTTTCACGAATCCAATACTGACTCCCCATGCTGTGTAGGTTTAAGTTTTTTTGTTCGAAATATTTAGTATGTTTTCATAAGGGGTCGTCCATTAATCACGTGAGGCTCAAATAGGGGGGGGGGGGGGTTGGATAACATCGCGATTGATCACGCCGGTGGGGGGGGGGGGGGGTGTTGTGACATATCGCGTGTATTTTTTTGTTGTGCAACTACGCGGACAATGCCCCTTAAATATACTGACCATATATATTATTTCGTTATTCATAATAAAATACCGCACTCTATATAGATTGTGTCTGACGTTTCTTAAAAAAAAATACACGTGATGTTGCGGGCGGGGTGGCTCAAAAAGTGGCAAAAAAAACCTCACGTGATTAATGGACGACCCCTAAGAAAAATGGTGATTTTGACTGCATATTCGCTCATTGACAGTTAAATTCCAGCTGAATGCGCAGTTTTTCGTAATAAAATGTGTTAAATTGTCTGTGTTATTATTGGAAAAAATTCCGAAAACGAAGCACTGGAACTTGTGGAAACGTCGAAGTTGAACTTGTATTAAACGTATCTACGTTTCGAAAAATCAACCCTTCTTGAGTGAATGTGGAAACTGGCGAATGTACAAAAAGTTCGTGATTGAAAGAATTACCTGGTGGACCACGTGGTCCGATCGGACCAACCTGCGCTGTCAAGTATCCGTAAGCTTCGGGACCACCGTACAGAGGAGCAGCTGCTCCCGTAGGTCCTTTGTCGCCACTCGCCTGAGACAGGGCTAATTGTTGATAGTACAACGATACCTACATCATATCCGTTCGAAAATAAAGCAAGAAATTATAAACGTCGTTAATTCACGGGAATCATTGTGTAATTCTCGTAAACAAGAAATCTTTTTCGTAATGAAAAAAAAAACGTTCTTGCAATAAAAACATCGTCTTCGTAATCCAAAAATCGTTCTCGTAATTAAAAAAAAAACCCTCTCATGATCAAAAATCGTTCTCGTAATGAAAAATTGTTCTCGTAATTTAAAAAATCACGCTTGTAGTAAAAAAAATCATTTTGGCAACAACAAAAATCGTTCTGGTAATGAAAAATTGTTCTCCCAATTAAAAAAATCACTCGCTTAATAAAAACATTGTTTTCATAATACGTAAATTGTTTTCGAAATAAAAAAAAGTTCTCGTGATAAAAAATCGAAGAATCGTTCTATTTTTATTTAAATGCGATTACATTGAACAGTTGGTCAACAAGTATTCTTTGAAAATAAAATAAAATGAGATAAGCACAAATAGAAAGACGTGAACGGATAGAGCATTTAGTAAAATGAGACTTGCGTCAGGAACCGGTCCCGGTGGTCCTGGAAGACCGGGTATTCCAGGATTTCCAGGCTGTCCAGGCAATCCCGAATCTCCTTGACGTCCGCTGTCTCCTCGTCTTCCGGGCTCCCCCTATTTATGATTCATTTTTTTTTTCAATCGAAAATGATTCGTTCATTTGAGACATGGAGATTTCCAGCGCCGGAAATTCGCGAATTTTCATTTATCCCCAGCGTTTGGAACTGTGATACGTGTGTCAGTGTACTATTTGCGAAATTGTTGAAATTGAAAGATCCAGGTGACTTACACGTGGTCCCGCGATGGAATTCACTTGATTGCTTTCACCCGGAACTATTTCGGTTGATCGCTGGAACAATTGAACGAATCTTGTATTTCCTCGATTACTTTTCTCATCCAGCACTCTATCGCAATAATTAGGGTTAGGCGAATGCACTGGACAATTTTCATACACTTACCGGACTGTCAAGATCATCCGGGCGTGAATCAGATCGAGTTGAAATCTCTGAGAAAATTCATTGATATAAGATTTGCCTCGGGGACATTAATTGTAAGTCTGTCTAATTGTCGATCCATGGTCTCAATCATCGTTCCAGTTTCATTCGTAATTGATAATTAATACTCGGGCTTCGCGGCTCATGAATATGTATATGTCATAATTTATAATCGATAGTTGAATATAAGGAATAATTGATAGTGGATCGATTGGTTGATTTATAAATAAAAAATAATTTATAATTATTCGTTACAAATAAAAAGTAAATAATTTATAGTTGAATGATTGATTAATTTATGAATAAAAGTAAATTTATAATTTATCGATTAATTGATTTATAGGTAGAAGTTAATTTATAATTGTTCGTTACAAATCAAAGGTAAATAATTTATTCCTACTGCATGTGCTTACTGCGGTTTCGCAGCTATTGATTTTTCTAATGTTCGATAAAACGACATGCAAATGGAAAAATCTGAGATCTTGGTGAATTACCTGCACAAACTGGGCAACACTGTCCCAAAGGCACGTATTGGTCTCCCTCGCACACGAGGGTCGGGCAAACAACGTCGTTGCACGAATCGTCTTGAAACAAAACGAATCATCGACGCATAAAAGTTAGCGAACTATCGGTTGGACAAAATATGTGATCAATTATCGAATAAGCAAATTCACGAAACCTTTACGACACGACGGTGTTTTCGTGCAGTCGACTTGGCCTCGCAAGCAAATGCACGTGGTGCATTTGAGGGGAGACCATGCCTCGCCGTGTCTTCTTTTCACTCCATCGTACTCGCATTCCTCATCCAGGCGCTCTGTGCAAAAGTACGATTTTTTTGCGTTTCAATTCTAGGACGAATCGTCATTAATGATTTTTTTTTATTTCAATTATAATTGGGGTGTGTGGCGGTACCATTTTCGGGACCATCCGTGGATTCTTGATCCGCTCGATCGGTAGCCACTTCCGGTCTCGAGGAAACAGTCGTTTCCGGTACGAGGGATGGATATCCTGTTTGTTTTAGATGAAATATTTCGTGTAGATTTTTCAAAGATAAAATCTTTCTTGTAGATTCAATATTGAATTTACTAGTAATCAATTAGTGAAGATCGGTAATAAATCGGTAGAGATCAGCAATAAGTTCATAAAGATTGGTAATAAATCGGCAATGATTGGTAATATTGTAAATTGGTGAATATTGATAATAAATCGAAAAAAAATCAGTAAGAAATCGGTAAAGATCGGTAACGAATATACGGAGGAAATTAATAGCCAATAAATATCATGTTGATTCAAGCTGAAATCGAATTAATCGAAAATACAATTTGACAGAAAAGTAACCGTTTTCAAGGGGAATTGACAACAACTTTAGATTAATAATCCCAGCTATAGGAAACACAAATTTTTCGAGGCTCGTTCCTCTCGTACGAACCTGATCGGTCGAGTCCCTCGGGAGTTGTTTCATCGGTTGTATCTACAAAAGATAAAGGATATTATCTGTCGCTACCGGAAGTGCTCGTTCACCGATCTACTTTCGCCGATCCAATAAATAGACCGCGTGCCCAACGAAAGTGTACGTAACTCCGATTCGCGTTGCCAATTACGATAATTGATTAATGCAATTTGTATGCCCGGATCACGCTTCCTGTTTTAATTCTCATTAATTGACGATGACAAGTTAAACATTGACTCCGACCACTACTTTTTTTTCGTTCCAATTCACGCGTGATCGACGTTTATTCGTTTTTCTCTCTCTTTTTGCACATCTGCCATGAACAGTGTTGGACGCGCGATCGATGTGCGGCTTCGACGATCTCCCGAGTACGTCTGGCCCAGGCCACTACTCGGATGGGTGACCGTTCGGTCGCGCACTTTTGGCACAGGTTTTCCACAGTTTCCCTGTGCCCCTCGTGCAAATTCGACAATGCATCACGGAGTGGGCTGTGGGCAACACTCCGAAAGTCTTCGACGAACCGGAAATAGGCAATTGTAAAATTCCCCAGGGCGTACGAAAAAAGAAAAACACTAGAATTTGACGAAAAATCCTGTCTCGCGAATTTGTTCAACTCACCGTTTCGAGCGTCCTCGTAATCGTCGTAATTCTCGTAGTAATCGAACCCGCTGTAATCGTCAGTGGCAGCGGCGGGTTGCTGCGACTGCACCGGTCTCGGACGGTGCCTTCGAGTTTTCGCCGAGTCGACGAAATGCCCCGCCAATAATTGGGCCAAAGCGAGGCCCGCGAGAAGGACGATAACGCGATTGAACATTTAAAGGGCGGGAACACCTTTGGATCGGTTAGGCCAAAAACTTCGCGACAACAGAAGGGTCGCAACTTTTCTTCTTTTCCTTTTTTCCTCTAGCGGAGGCGATATTGTCTTCGCGGTACTTCCTAGAGCCGTCTCGCCTCTTGCTGAGGCTGAGGGCAACTAGACTCGTCGCAAGCTCCGTGTCATCTATTTAGCGGAAGCATCAAGCTGCATGGGGAGGTCATCATCCTCATTGCATAGGCACAATTTTCATGTGCATCTTCTCCTCTCTCTCTCTGTCTGTCTCTCTCTCTCTCTCTCTCTCTCTCTCTCTCTCTCTCTCTCTCTCTCTTCTCTCTCTCTCTCTCTCTCTCTCTCTCTCTCTCTCTCTCTCTCTCTCTTCGAGAGTATCCTCCTCTCTTTGACAAACTGCCCCTTTTTGCTTCACTTTTGCTACGCGCTCTCTTCGAACGTCTCTCTCCTTCGACTCCTCTCCCTCGTCTCCGCGGATTTTTTCTTCCGGAACATTTTATCGCCGCCATGATGAATAATCGCGCCTATTCACCCTCGATTTTTTTTTGTCTCGTCTGTCCTCAAGTGCCGGATTTCTTTTAGGCAAATTTCCGCACCATCGATCTACGAGTTTTGTCCGCGGGTCGATGAGCGACGCGAGTGCAGTCGCACATGGCTCAAGCGGGTACCGTTTCCTCGCGCACAACCGTTTACACGAGCCCCAGCCCCTGTTTATTCTCCGAGCGTATTAATTCACATTTTACATCAACTTTTCTACGTCGCGCTATACAAATTAGTAAAGTTTCCAACGACGTATTGTATCTAACTACAAATAAATGTTTTTTTCATTGCTTTCTGCTGGAAGCATATATGAATTGAATTCGTTGGGTGTCAAGTCGAATGGAAATAAGTTTTTAAACATGAGTTTTTTTTTATAGGTTTATATTATAGATATTGATATAAAAGTTGTTACACTTAATAAATACACTTTCGAATAACATTAAAAAAATTTTTTTTATGTATTTATGTAACTCAAACAAACTTTAAGGGGCTATAGCAGTGTGGACGCTGAAAATATGTGTGATTTTCGGGAATTTTTTGGAAAAAAAGTACTCAATTAAATGTTTTGGAAAGTTAAGGGGTAAGGCCACTGTAAATTTTTTGAAAAATCGATTTTTTTTTATTGGCTTAAAAAGTAGTTTAAACCCTCTAGTTTAAAAATAGTTTAAATCCTTTTAACTTCTTTTTTAAATTTTTTCCAATAAAAAACTATTCGCAAAACTTTAAACGCGTTTTTCTCGAAACATGGTTTTTCAAAATGGCACGCAGTATAACTCGAACAATTTTCATTTTTTTTACTTGAAATTTTAACCAGATGTGAACATTTACATTATCTTGAGAATGTCGATCGGAATTTCCAAGAACTTTATTTATTGATTTTTTATTAACAAAAAACTTGCCGTTTTTTTCGTCAAAAATCAATTTTTTTTTCAAACGCACGCCAAATCCACAAAAATTGATACTTTTTAAAATCCGATCGACATTCTCTAGCTATAGCCCTCTAGATTAATGGTTTTTTTTGTTCTAGATTCAAAAGTGCACCAGTGGTGCTGCGTGCCGCGGAGCCCTGGAAGCAAAACATGTCCCGGGAAGATAGCTGTGGAACCGCCATTTTGTTTTTTTTTACTGTAAAAAAATTTTATAATAAAGTTTAATGTATACCCGATAACACCATTAAAAGTTTTTTTTCAAATACCTTCAATTTCGGGAGCAAAAAATTAGTGAAAAAACCTTTTTTTTTGGGCCGTTACAGTGGCCTTACCCCTTAAGAATATATTTGGCTATATTTGACCTATATTGCGTTATTTTTTCATAGAAAAATATTGAGATCCAAGCGAACTATGCGCTGTCTTTGGAGGCGCAAAAAAAGTTCCTCCACTGCTGACATGATTCCGGCCGATTGAGTAGCTGAAACCGAAAAAGGAAAAAATGTCGTTGAACTGGAAGGTATTTCCGGTACAACGATGTAGGATTTTCGAAAAATATCAAAACTTAACAAAATGGCGTAGTTATGAAAAAAGTCCGTTTTCTTGCCTATAAAATGGTCGTTTTTTTCAATGCCAAATCGTCAATTTTCATCCAATCAAAAATATCCTACGTCATTGTAGAGTAAATATATTCAAGAGTACTCAGTTCGAATTTCAAGTCAATCGAATAATTGCTCTTTGAGTTACAATGTCAGCAAATTTGAACAATCTCATTTCGAGAAAAACGCGTTTAAAGATTTAACCATCGATTTTTGCAAGATAAAATGATTAGAGATACGGCCTTGAAATTTTTACAGGATATTCTTGAACGTATAAACTGTCGAAGAAGGCAAAAAAATCGATTTTTTTTAAAGTATCACACTGGTATAGCCCCTTAAACGCGTTTTTCTCGAAACAACGTTTTTCGACGGCTTGCTGATACAATCTTCGAAACTACTGAACCGATATATTCCGACCATATACTTTACAACTATAGCTATATCGCATATCAAGGATTTTCTCAAAATTCCAATATTTACTATTTTTTTGCCAAAAAACGGTGAAAAAAACACGTTTTGTTTGTTTTGCGAAAAATGTTCGACATTTTGTTATTTTTGCATATATAAAAAAACCGTATGATATGCGCTATAGCGATTAACATACTGAATC
Source organism: Ophion obscuratus (assembly GCA_964007375.1). Taxonomy (NCBI): domain Eukaryota; kingdom Metazoa; phylum Arthropoda; class Insecta; order Hymenoptera; family Ichneumonidae; genus Ophion; species Ophion obscuratus. Next base: position 14,734,078 of record OZ023321.1, on the reverse strand, counting down.
TAAAACCGTTTGATTTTTATGTTTCGGACGATGCATCTCCGAGATTTTATCAACAGCGCAGACCTGCAATTTTTCTAGGACTTTTTTTAACTACTATTTTCGTCTATAAATAGTGACTTAAATCAATTTAAAAAATGTTTAAATGTATTTCGAAAGTGTATTTATTTAAGTGTAACAACTTTCTTATCAATATCTATAATATAAGCCGATAAAAAAAAGGTATGAAAATAGCCTTTTTTTGCGTCTAAAGTGAGAAGACCCCTTAATTATAATATCCTCGTATTTGTCGTGTAAGCAGTAATGAATGTTTATGCGGGAGTCTTTTCCGGCCAGTTCTTCAAGATTGCGATTATTATTATTATTAGTTCGTCATTTTTTTAATACGCGATTATATAAAAATAGTACGCGCAAAATACAGTTGTGCGTGTCATTTTTTTACCGTTTCCTCAAGATTGCGCATATTGTAATTATTATTTCGTTATTTTTTATAGATGGATAGATTTTTTATTTAGCCATTTTTGCCTCTCGGGCTTAAGAATATTACATCAATTTACAGCGGTTATACAGTTCTCTCTTATTCTACTCTTAGTCTTTTTCCCTATTACTACATTTTCATTATACATTATTATCTTATACCCCTTTACTTCTTGGTTTGTCCATTCCGCACCTTTTCCTCGAACATTCTCACGTATTCACATAGTATGGGCTTAATTTCTCAATTTAGCATCCCATTCCATTCTATTTATTTCTTTGTTTCTATAAACTGTTCATCCACGTTCTTCCTCATACCTACACGTTGTTTTTTATATTTTTATACGCGATTACATAAAAATGAAACGCATAAAATATTTTTGTACGTATTGTTATTTCTCAATTTTTTCCCCAAGATTGCAAATATTATTGTTGTTCCGTTATTTTTTATATTTTTGTACGCGGGTATATAAATAGAGTACAGGTGGGCTGTAAAAAGGGCCGAGCGTTGTATAATGAGGAATAAAGAATACAATATTTGCGCGTATTACCTTCTCTCAACTTTTACCTCAAGATTGTGAATTTTATTATTATCATTATTTCATTCCTTATTATATTTTTATACGCGATTATATAAAAATAATACGCAGCATATTTTGAGCGCATTATTTTTCCCTTATTGTTTCCTCGTGATTGCGATTATTATCATTTTCATTTCCTTATTTTTTGTATTTTTATACACAATCATATAAATATTGTAGGCCCAAATTATTTTTGCGGGTTTTTTTTTATCTCGACTCTTTCCTCAAGATTACGAATTTTATCATATCATTATTCATTCATTCATTATTTCGTTATTTTTATACTTTCATACACGATCAAATAATACGCACAAAATATTTTCGTGCTTATTATTGCTTCTTGACTTTTTCCTCAAGATTGCAATTATCATTATTATTATTCCGTTATTATTATTTCATATGGGCGACGGGAACGTGGCAAATTTATAAATGGGATCCCTAAATTCCAATAACATTTTAGTTTGTCCTTCGCGTCAAATAACTACCAGTACAATTTTCATTTTCTCGTGTTTCGCGTTTCAGAATTAAAAAATTGGAGATGTCGAGCCAACCTTTTCTTTTGAAAAAAATCGATTGGCACGCCCAAAAATCGGAACTTGTTTATTTGCCATATAAATTTGACCCCCCCCCCCCCCCCCGTCAAAATATCTCAGCCTCTATTGTAAACGATAAGGATTAATCGAGAAATCATTCTCTCTTCACGTCCTTAATTTTCCTCTTCAAATACCACGCGCAATTCGTTTCGCACGAAATTAAGCATCAGCAGCGATTTGCAAGATTTTCGTGACTCACCCCCGCGGATCGTAAAGTCGCGATAAGAGGGCGCTCGAGTTTCTGCATAAACTCAAAGGCTGGGTTGCTCCAATTTAAGAGCCTCGTATAATAATGTTCGCTCGTAGCCGAGGCGTGCCATTTCCAGCTACTCAATAACTTTATTCGAGACAAATCATTATTTTGGCCGCATTCTGACGAGCGCG